>JAQZBX010012832.1:0-40669 GCA_029593785.1 Cabassous unicinctus
GAACAAAAAACATAATGCTGTAAAATGCAGTAAACCTAATGTAAACCATGGACTACAGTTACTGATATATGATAATAGTTATAATAATATTCTTGGATCAATTGTAATAACAAATATACTACATTAATGGAAGGTGTTAATAATAGGAAGTATATTGGAACACTGTGATTTTGGCATGATTTTTCTGTAAACTTACAAGGTCTCTAAAAAAAGATACATACATGAGTAACAAACTCCAAATTTTTCTGTGTAATTGAAAATTATAAAATTGTCATTCCATTTATTATTATAAACACATACTCACATATATATGTTGCACTTATTTATCAGTTATCTTATATGGTATTATCATTTATAAATCATTCCCTCACGTTCATGTGATTTATAATTAGTAGAGATGGGATGAAAACTCAAGTCTTTGGTCTCATAGGAGAATGGGGAATGATGAGATGATGTTTAAGTTCCTGCCATGGACAATTATCTTTTCTCATGTTGTTTAATATTCAAAATGGCTTTAAATCTAATGGTTCTATGCTCATTTAATTGATGAATAATCTGGCATTCAGTGAGAGCACAAACAATAAACTAAAGCATTTTGAATCTAACCTCATTTGTGTTACTGAAAGGCATGCTCCTTTCTCCAGGCTTCATTGCCTATTGGGCTCAGTGTATTATAAGCTATACGTTAGTAAATAATGACCAACTTACCCAAGATTTGCCTAGCATAGCTGCATATAATACTATCTTCTGGCAAGTGACCTATGATGTTTCAATTATTGTGAGTGTATTTGTTAGAATTCATTATGCCCCTGGGTTCATTCCTTGAATTTCATTTTTCAAAATAAATTTTTGGAAAGTAAAATATAATGAGGTCTCATAGGCAAAAGGAAAGCACTTCACTTAAAAAGTTAGTCTTTAGAGACCACCCCAGACTTTCATGTTAATAGAAGTCCATGTTAAATCAGTGACAGAGATCAGATTATAATGTACTACTCCCTTTAATAAAGAAATTTGTTACATGTATTAAGAAAGTTTTATACTTACAATATTTTTCAAAAAATTTGCAAATCAGGAAAAATTTAGACTACATGTTTTTGCTTTATGCGTGGATTATATGATCAGTGCTGCCTTAAAATCCTAAATCCTGATTTAGGGGTTGGAGGGGCCTTTTGTCCATGCTGTGCCTGTTCCTAGTTGTCTATCTAGATAATTAATGATTTTTTAAGTACATTATTCATTTGATAATGAGAAAATTGATACAATTTATTTTGGATCAGAGAATTAATTATTTTAATACATTTGTCCTATAAGAAATGAGAAAGTGGATGTAAAGTCTTATGATTACTTATATATCTGAAATCTCATTCTAAGTGAAAGTCTCTAGAAAATAATTTCATTATCCAGTGAACAAATATGCATACATCACCGACTGATGAAAATAGGCATTCTGCTAGTTTTTACATGGGGAAAATATTCAGAATATATAGAAAAGTCCATTTTTATTTAGTCAAGTCACTTTTTTCATTTCATAAACTCCGAATCTTGCTTTCTATTGATAGTTTTCTTCAGGGCTTCTATTACCTCCTTGTTCCGGAGGCTGTAGATCAAGGGGTTCAGCATGGGCATGATCACTGTATAGAAGACAGAGACCATCTTGTCTGTGTCAAGAGAATGGTTTGAGTTTGGCTGCAAGTACATAAAGATCAAGGTGCTGTAGAAAATGGTGACTGCCAGCATGTGAGAACCACATGTGGAGAAGGCTTTGCGTCTACCTTCAGCTGACCTCATCTTCAGGAAAGCAGAAATAATGAACATGTAGGAGACAAAGATAGTCAGGAGGGGGAAATGAACATGATGCCAGTACACTCAAAGATCCATAGCTATTTGGAGTGAGTGTCTGAGCAAGTTAGCCTGAGGAGAGGCATATCATCACAATAGAAACGATTGATGATGTTGGAGTGGCAATAAGAGAGGCAGAAGGTGAGGATGGTATGAAACAGTGTAACCAGGATTCTATAGCTTTAGGGGGCTGCTACAAGCTGAATATAGATTCCTGGGGACATCATGTCCATATACAGGAGGGGGTTACAAGTGGCCACATAACGATCATATGCCATGTAAGACAGTAACAAGTACTCTGCTGTCATGAATGCCAGAAAACAGCCCAATTGAGCAGCACATGCATTGAAGGAGATAACATTTTGTTTGTACAAGAAATTCTCAAGCATTTTGGGTGTAAGGACAGAAAAGTAGCAGAAATCAACAAAAGCTTAGTGACTAAGGAAGAAGTACATTGGTGTGTTGAGTCTTGCATCTATTCTAATGAGTAGGATCAAACCCAAGTTGCCTACTACTGTGAAGAGATAGATGGGCAAGAAAAGCACAAAAAGAGGCATCTTCAACTCCTGATGATCTGTGAGGCCCACAAGGATAAATTGTGTCACCTGGGTGCAATTAATAGGAGCCATGTGTATCTTCAGGCCATCTGGATGAGAAAGATGAAAGGAGAAATAAACCTGCTTTATCATTTCTCTAAGTGATATTTTTATAACCCAATATCCTGAGAAGAGTGTTTATTGTTAATATGGAGTAAGAATATCTTATTATTAGCATATTGGGAGACTGGCAATGGGACAGAGAGCCAAAAGAGATATTTGTGGAAAAGGCATATTTCTGTCCTTCACTCCCAAAAATCATTGTTTACACAAAGTTACAAGCTATAGGGTAAGATTTAGTCCACATTGGCTTAGTCTGGGTTTAAAACTCCTGCACATTATATTTATTTAAAATTTAACCTTACTTTTTCAAAATTTAAAACTATTGTTTTTATTGAAGAAATGTTAACATTGGCAACACAGAGGAAAATGAATATTCTTCAGTGGCATCACTCTGAGAGACCTGTAATTTTTCCTGTGCAGACTGCTGCAATGGTGACAGAGGGAGAATTCTTTGTTTTTCCATTCCACCTTTATCATTTACCATAGACTGGTCACCAGAGGTTCCTACACAATCTTCATAGTTAGGCTAATAATTGCTTTTCTTTATCTCTGGACCTCTCTCTCTCTCGTGTTTTTTTTTCCTCTCTCTTTCACTTTATATTTGAAAAATGAAGAAAAAAATCTTTGAGGAAAAAACATAATTGCTTCATATCTACTGAAAAAGCACACACTAGAAATAAATGCTGTATAAATAAAATAAAGACTCATATTTTCTCACTTTATTTTCACTATTTACTAAAGTCTCTTGTATACTATAATTCTTGTTCAGGTTATCCCCAAAATGTTTAGGATTATGGACTTTTTCATTTGTTTGCTTTAAGATGGTTATTGAACAGTGACTTTGTGGTTAGTAATTACTTTCAAGGTAAATCCCTTTAAATGTATACTGAATAAATGTGTGATATTTCTTCCTGGAATTCTGACAGGCAGGTGGATTTTTAATGTCAAACATTAGCAACATGTTCAAGGAAGAAAATATAATTCTAGTAAACTTTGAATCTTATATGCCCTAATTTTCATCTGAACAAATGAAAGTACATTTTAAGAAAAGAGTGAGAAGTAAAAAAGAAAAAAAGAAAAAAAAGGAAGGCAATTATGTATTGGTTTATAAATCTGCTTTTACATATACCTGTCTCTATATTTGTAGCATTCAGAATTTTCTAGCCTTGAGCCACTGAGGGAAATGGTTGTTATAATATGTGATCAAGCACATATACATATCCAAAACGATACTCTCACATCTGGATATGTGGATGCACTAATATTTTTTCTCTAAAAATGGATTTCATTACTAAATTTTGGTTATAATCTACTAAAGAGAATTTATCATCTAATAATGTTTCACAAAGACATTTTAATCACTCCCCCATACCCAAGGCTGCATATCACTACCACCAACTTGAGAAATGCAAACATACCCTGCTTACCTACAAACAGCTCCTAGTATGGATATCTCTCCCTCCTCCGGACATTTCTTTCATTATTTCTCTCATGCAAAGTATCAATTTTCCTTCCACTCAGTACCTGCACCAACTATTTTTTTTTATTTTAAAATATATATACAGTCTAATCCATGAATATTTTATATTCAAATTCCAGTCACTTCACTTTCCCTCTGCCACAGCTAACATGAGGCAATCTAATTAGAGTGACTGTTTTCCATTTCTCAGTTACAATTTGCCCTTACTTGCTTCTCTTGTTTCTATGTGCACTTCCCTGTGCCCACCTCTACCAAGTTAATGCTTACTGAAACGGAAAACTCCTCCTTAGCCTTCAAGGCCTATCAAAATCTCATCTCTCCTTTGAGCCCCTCCCTTATTTCTAATTCCCATGCTGTGTTATCACCTTTCATCTTTGTGTTCTGGTAATACTTTTTACATAACTTATTCACGGATCTTCTCATATGTATGGCAATCATATCTTTCTATATTTCTTCTCTTGACTAACTGTATATTTCATTGTTGTGAGCCATGGCTTTTTCACTCAATTCCTGAACTAGTCATTTCTTAATCTAGTTAGTAGGAATCAAACATTAATTTTTGTAATAATATTTCTATATTTATTCCTTTGTTCATAATGAATGTTATTTACTTGCACAAAATATACTTAAGTATGTATTGATGACTTTATTCTAATGTGTTCACCTCTCATCCTAGGTAAAATCACTAGCTTTTGTAAGAGTAAAGACAATTTTGACAGAGATTCCAGTTTAGTCAATGAAGTGCCTGATTTTTCCAAACCTCTTAACAGATTCTATCTTGGCGTTATCAAACCTTTTTTTTTCCATCTCAAATAATAAGAAATATGTTTTACATAATAACTGATATACACACAACTGAAATAAAATGAAAGGAAACACTATTTACCCTTATTTCATAAAACACCATCTAAGATGTGTTATTTTTTATTCTAGTCTGTATTACTTCATTTATTAACCCCAGTAAACTGACCTCAATTTTTAAATACACTCTTCAAATTTACCTGAGTAGAATGTGCTCCTATTTTTCTTCTGAATGGTTTTGAGCAATAAAAAACTGCAGGGTTTTGCCAGTGACTCTTTTCTGAAGGACCTTATGAGACATGAAGCATTAATATCATAAGAAAAATTACAGCATATGCTCCACGGGAGCCCAAGGCAGGATGGAGGTGAATTGATGGTATTCTCCATTTTTGAAGAACCACAGATCTAAAGGTGGGCTTTTACTGTGGCATTATTATTGCCCTAACATTCCATAATTTTGAAATGCTGTTATTTATTTATTGTATCAATGGTTCAAATTGGGTTTTTTTTTTATGTTGTTTGGGAAGTGAGTTTGATTATTTTATTTTATTTTTGTGTGTCTGAGGCACCGGGGACTGAAATCAGGACCCTGGGACTTTATACATGAGAGGCTGGCCCTTTACCACTGAGCTACACCCATTCCCTTGAAATTGTTTTTGAAAGAAAGATAACAATTACAATATATCTTTCAAACAACTGAGTAACCAACTCTCCAAGGACTTATCCCTAAAATTTGTGTGACATTATGCTACTCTCTTTTTGGTTTACCCTTTGTGGTTTTTTTTTTTTGTTTGATTTTAATTTATTTTTTGTTTTTTTTTAAAGAAACTTAGATTACATGAAAATTACATAAAAAACAGAAGGGATTCCCATATGCCCTGATCTCTACACCTCCCACATTTTCCCACAATAACAACATTCTTCATTAGTGTGGTACATTTCTTACAATTGATGAACAAATTTTGGAGCATTGTAAAAATGGATTACAAGCATGGATTAAAGTACGTTGTACTTTACAATCTCTTCTGTGCAATTTTGTAGGTTATGGAAAGATATATAATGGCCAGTATCTGTCATTGCAATGTCATTCAGGATAATTCCCAAGTCCTGAAAATGCCCCCATATTACTCCTGTTTTTCCCTCTCCCTCCCCTCAGAACCTCCAGTGGCCACTGCATCCACATAAATGATATAAGTTCTTACATTGCTAGAATCACAATAAGTCTATAGTAGAATACCAATAAGTCTGCTTTATTCCATAGTTCATTCCCCAATCCTGAGGATTCTGAGATGATGATGACTATTCCACCTGTAACTGTGAGGGGGCTTTGATCCCATAGGGCAGATGGATGAGACTCTGTTGCTTACAGTTGTAAGATCCCTCTCTTTTCCTTGAGATGGTCATTACCCAGTATCACCTCCTTGTTAGTTGTCTTAGGGGAGTCCAATGAACTGGATAGTTGGTGTTGCAACTCCATTGTGATTCAGGGCCCAGCTGGTACAAGGACATCCCAAAGATTTAAGTCTCTTGGACATACACCTATCAACACTAGTAAGTACTAATTATAAGTTCAAATAAAGAGTCAGATGAGCCATGTATAAGCCAACCACACCTGAGTACAACTTTATCACACTGGGGAGCATAAATTCCAATGCAGGGCCCACCAGCAAGACACCAAACTACTGAGCTATTTGCCCTCAGGAGCCCTGCTATTTGAGGTAGTATTTACTTTGGCATTCAATGAGATCCTACTGAGATATGCATAAGTGTAACCTTTAGAATGACCTCCTGACTCACTTTGAAGTTTCTTAGCCATATAAACACATTTGCCTTTATCTTTACCCCCTTTGGTCAAGGCCTTTCTCCAGTTGCATTGCTGGTTGGTTCTTGGTAGTAATCCATCAGTGCCAGGGAAGCTCATCCCCAGGAGTCATGTCCCATGCTAAGGGGAAGGTAATACATTCATATGTTGAGTTTGCTTAGAGAGAGTCCACATTTGAGCAACAAGGAGGCTTTCAGGAGTAACTCTTAGATACCCTATATTTCTAGGCTAAGTTTCAATTTCAAAATTAAAAGTTCATAAGTACAGTCATCAATATTAAGGACCTGTCAATGGACCATCTTCCTTCACTCATCACTGCTCCTGTACTCCAGGGATTCTTGCTGTTCTATTAGAGAATGTGGCAGGGCTTCCCAGGATTGGAATTTGACATTCTGTTGGTTATTGTGCAAATTTCCTCCCACCATGACAATGCCCTATGAACACTTGAACACATTTATATGCCTTATATGTATGTCTCAGGTGAACTTCCTCCTATGCATCTCCCATCACTGACAACCCACAAAACATTTTTTTATTGATTTATTTCTCTCCACCTCCTCGTTGTTTTGCCCTTGCTGTGTCTGCTGGTCTTCCTTATTTCTTAGGAGGCACCTGGAACCAAACCCAGGACCTCCAATATAGGAAGGAGGCACCTAATCACTTGAGCCACCTCTGCTCCCTCTTTGGTTTACTCTTTGAAACGTACATGAAGTATTTGTTTACTCACCCAGGTTACCACTACTGGTTATTATTTAATTTCCTTATCACTGGGTCTAAAGAACAATCTTAACGGATATTGTCTTATCTGATATCTGTGGCCATACCAAGGCTCTGCAAGAACAGGTTTCAATATTTATTAGGGAATAATGTGTCTCTGAAGTAACTGGTAAAAATTTCCCATAGTGCAAAGAAGCACTGTGTGGGGACATAAAAACAATTAGGGAATTATTCTCCTGTTTCCAAATATTTTGTGTGATCTGCTCTTTTCCTAGCAATTTAGGGATGTAAGTATTTAACTGAGAGTGGACATGACATGCCAGAAATGATTCCCAGAGTTTTCAAATAGATAGTAGCATAAAAATCCAGCTGAGAAGCCCACTGAGCTTGTAAGATAGATGTGAGAACGATAAGTAAGAAATTCGATATAAGTGCTGTGGCCCAAAGCAAGGAGACACTTATGCGGTGATATTTAAGCCACCTATTATGAGTATGGTTTGTGGAAAAGCAAAGATAGACTTGTCTATTTCATATACTGGCTTTGAGTATAAGCTGTTCCACATAGATTTCTATTAAATAAATAGAAATCTTGCCTAAATGCTCAAGGAAAAACTTATAACACAATGTTAAATAAGAACGCTGAAAGTGGGCATACTTGCCTTGTTCCAGATCTTAGAGTGAAAGCCTTTAGAATTTGAATATAATTTGATGTGGGTTTTTCATACATACCCTTTATCGTGTTGAGGAAGTTTCCTCCTATTCCTATCTTTTGAAGTGGTTTTTATCAAGAAAGGATGCTATATTTTGTTGAATGTCTTTTCTGAATCAATAGAGATGAACATGTGATTTTTTTCTTTGATCTCTAAATGTGGTGCATTTCATTAATTTTCTTATGTTGAACCATCCTTGCATACTAGGGGTGAAATCCATTTGGTCACAGTGTATAATTTGTTTTATATATTGTTGAATATGATTAGCAAGTATTTTGTTGAGGTTTTTTTTGCATCCAGTTTCATTAGAGTGATTGGTCTGTAGTTTGTTTTACTTGTTGCATCTTTATGTGCTTTTGGTATGAAGGTGATGTTGGCATGATAGAATGAGTTAGGCAATGTTTCCTTCACTTCTACTTTTGGAAGAGTTTAATCAGAATTGATATTAGTTCTTTCCAGAATTATTGGGAGAATTCACCTGTGAAACCATCTTTTCTTAGTTGGGAGGTTTTTGATGACTAATTCAATTTCGTTACTGGTGATTGGTCTGTTGAGATCAACAATTTCTTCTTTCATCACTGAAGTTTGCTTTTGTGTTTCTAGATATTTATCTAGTTCTACTAAGTTTTCCATTTTGTTGGCACACAATTTTTCAAATTATCCTCTTATGATACTCTTTATTTCTGTGTTTTCAGTGGTAATATCCACTATCTCACTTTATATTTTATTTATTTGCATCTTCTCTCATTTTTCCTCTGTTATTCTAGCTAAAGGTTTGTCAATTTTATTAATCTTCTCAAAGAATGAGATTCTGGATTTGTTATTTTTTTCTTATGAATTTCGTGTAGCTGTGTTCTAATTTTTCACATTTCTATCTTACTATTTGATTTGGGATTTGTTTTTTGTTCTAGTTCCTCCAGGTTTGCATTTAAGTCTTTGATTTTAGCTCTTTCTTCTTTTTTAATATAAACATTTTTGGCTATAAATTTCCCTATTAGCACTGCTATGCATTCCATAGGCTTAGATATGTTGCATTCTCACTTTCATTCATTTCAAAGTAGTTACTGACTCCTTTTGCAATTTGCTCCTTGATCCACTGATTGATTAAGAAATGTGTTATTTAAATTCCATAACTTTTTGCCTATTCTGGATCTGTGTCCCTTATTAATTTCCAGGTTCATTTCATTGTGCTCAGATAAATTACTTTGTATAATGTCACTTTTTTCAAATTTGTTGAAACTTGTTCTGTGACATAGCATATGTTCTATCATAGAAAATGAGCCATGTGTACTCAAGAAGAATGTACATCCTGCTCTATTTTGGTGTAATATTCTGCATATTTCTATTAGATCTAAATACTCTAACATATTAATCAAAGTCTCCATCTCTTTATTAAATCTCTGTCAAGATGTTTCTGTCTAATGGTGATAATTATGTATTAAATCCCCACTATAATGGTAGAGGCTTCTATTTCTCCCCTTGGTTTTTCCAATGTTTCCATCATGTGTTTTTGGACACACTGTTTATATTCATAAATGTTTCTGTCTGTTCTTTCTTAATGATATGTTACCCCTTTTATTAATATATAGTAGTCTTCTTTTTCTCTTTGAAGGGTTTCACATTTAAAGCCTATTTTATGTGGTATTAGTATACCTACTCTTGCCCTTTTTTGCTTATTATTTGCATATAAAATCATTTTACAACCATTTACTTGCAACCTCCTTGTATTTCTGCATCTAAGTTGAGTTTCTTGTAGACAGCATGTAGATGGGTAGTATTTCCTTATCCATTCTTCTTTTCTTTGTCTTTTGATTGTAGAGTTTAACCAATTAACATTCAAGGTTATTACTGCCAAGGCAATACTTACAATAGTTATTTTTTCTTTGGGTTTATATATGTCATTTTTTAATTTCTCTTTTCATCTTATTAGTTATTCTTAGTAATAATCTTATTTTCTAAAATTTCCTCCAAACCTCTCTTTCCTGTTTTTTTTTTTCCTTTCAAACTGCAGCACTCCCTTTAGCTTGTCTTGAATGGTATGCTTCTTTTTCACAAACTCTTATTCTGTTTATCTTTGAATATTTTGAACTTCCCCTCATTTTTGAATGCCAGCTTTGCTGGATACAGATTTCTTGTCTGGCAGTTTGTGTTTTTTTTCTTTTAGCACCTTTACTATGTCATAACACTGCTTTCTCACTTCTATGGTTTCAGATGAGAAAGCAACAGTTAATATTATTGAGCTTCGCTTGTAATTGATGGAACTTTCTTTTCTTGCTGCTTTCAGTATTATCTCTGATCTTGTGTATTTGACTACTGATGAGTTTATGTGTCAGGGTATGCCTGCAAGGAATTATGCTGTTTGGATGTCTTGCACTTCCTGGACATGCACATCATGTGTGTCAAAAGAGCTGGGATATATTCAGCCATTATTTCCTCCAACACTTCTTTTTCCTTTTCCTTGCTCCTCTCGCTCTGGGATGCCTATAATTTTTATTTTTGTGTATTTCATGTTTTCATTCAATTCCCTAAGTCCCTGCTGAATTTATGTGATTTCAGCATGTTTTTGATTTCTAGCATTGTGCCATTCATTACTGTATTTTTCAGCCAAAGGGGTACTGATGCAAAGTATAAGAAATCTCTTGGCTTGTAAAAAGGGTATTTATTTGGGGTAAAAGCTTACAGTTACATGGCCCAAAAGAGTCCAACTCAAGCTAAAGTAAGAGGTACTTTCTCACCAAAGTCAGCTGTAACATTTTGAAGAATGATGGTGGGCAATTTCTGCCTGGTCTCTCCTTCCGTCTTCCTCTTATGTCTCCATGGTCCCAGCTTCTTCTGATCTCAGCTGTAGGCTGGCATAGGGCTTGTTTCCTTCTGGGCCATCTCAGTTGCACAACTGCTTTGTTTTGTTCAGCTGCAAACTATAAGGTGAATGGCTCATTTCTCCCGAGGCCACATAATCAAACATGGCAGAGCTATCTCTCCTTCTTCAGTGTCTATGCAACTCTCCTTGTGTGTCATCTTGAGTGATTGTATGTTTCCATTTTTATCAGTCCACGAAGGGGGCAGGAACTCAACCAGAGTCATGTTCTATTAACATGGTCAAATCAAAAACCCAAAGTTTATTTTATTAAGTAAAGTTAAAATATTTAAATTTAATAAAATCAAAGGATATCACACCCAGAAGAGCAGGCCAGTTTACAAAAATAATAATCTTTTTGGGGATTCATAAATAATTTCAAACTGCTGCAATCACCATCAGATCTCTTATCTTTTTTATGTATGCTTATCATTTCTTAAGTATGTTCCCCAAGTATCCTCTTAATATCCTTTATATTTTTTGGACATCCTTGTTCAGTTCCATGTTCTGCATCTCCTCCTGTTTTTTAGTTTGTTTGTTAGACTGGGCCTTGTCTTCCTGTTACTTAATATGACTTGTAATTTTTTGCTTGCATCTATGCACATGTTTATCTTGATGGGTTTATTCAGATAGCTTTTCTTTCTACTCAAGGGTTTCATAATGTTTTGTTTTGTGTTAACGTCCCCTTTTGACAATTGGTTCCACTTATTCTATATACTTGTAGTTGTCTGTGTTCCTACAAAATAATATTAAGTCCATAGAAAAAGAATGGAGAAGAGAAAAAGACCAAAAAAGAAAGAGAAATAGATGGAAAAGGAACCTTAAAAGAACTGTGAAAAAAAGAAAAAAACTATAAATAATAAGAGTGAAGTATCATAAAAAATAAAAAAAATTTGAGGAATACAGGATGACCGAATACCTGAAAATAACTTGTTTCTCTCCCTGTTGCTAGGCTACAAAACAAAGGATTGTATGTAAATTAGAACGCAATGAGATGCAACCCTCTCTTTCTGCCAAATTCTGCTTTATGTGTTCATGAATATCCTGTAGAAACAGTAAAGTATGAAAACCAGCTTCAACCAGTTGGCTGGACCTGTGCAGATGAAGCCCCTTGCTGTCCTCACTTGAACTCGCTTAATTAACATAGTAAATTTCCCACCCAGGGGTGGAATTATCCTCACTTTTTTTGATCATGCAATATATGTGCAAGCATGAGTTCCTGAACATACTAAACATACAGTTATATAACTAGCTATGTATGATTACCGATGTGCATAAAAGCTAATGCATAATCAAAGCAAATGCTAAATAGTAACTTAAGTATTAAAGCAAAAGCAAAACGCAGCACGGGGAGTTGGGTCTGAGTCACTTTAGACTGACCTTGGCTTCTTACCTCTGCAGACTTAATAAATGTGAGTTTGCCCAACTCGTTTTGAAATTTTCTTGGTGCCATCTCTGATTATCCATAAAGGCCCTGCCTTGAGGCCTAACAGATTCAGAATACAAACTGTGGAAATAAACTTGAAAAGAACAAGAAAAAATAGAATGAAATAAAAGACCAAAACTATGAGAAGAGAAAGAATATGATTATCTAACAGAGAAGGTGAAATTTTAAAAAAAAGCAACAGAAGAGGGAAAAATGAAAGAAACAAAGGAATAAGAAAAAGAAAAAAGATCAAAGAAATAGCCAAAACAACAACAAAATCTCCACCAAAAAACAAAACAAAACAGGTATCCCTCTCAGTCCTCTAGGAATCTTCTCAGCCTACCAGTGCTCACCAGTCCTTCACGTTGCAGCCTGCCCAGGCCAGATAAGGTACCAGGGTCTAGAGAAAAGAATAAAGACTTAAAAAGTAAAAATAACAAATCAAATTACTTAAAAAAAAACAACCATGTCTATGTTCCTGTCCTGAGGCTGCTTGACCTTCAGCTCTTGATTCCTAGAGCTCCTGGGATGCCTCTCCCCACCTCTCCATCACTCAGGTTTGTTAGGCATTTTTTAGGTGGTAGTGGGAATTGAACCTGAGACCTTTTATATGTGAAGCAGGAATTTAGCAACTGAGCTACACCAACTCCACTAGTTAGGTTAGGCTTCTGAAGGCTTCTGAAGGCTTCTGAAGGCTCAAAGTCATCCTCTGCTCATTCTTTTATCTCTCAGGCCAGCTTGTCTTCTGATGATTTGCAGGTGGCGTCTCCAGGCTTCCCAGTCTCCAAGGCTATTATGTACCTGTCAGCCCACCCCCTAATTAACTAGTTTTCTTATCTCTCCAGCTGGGCAAGTATGGCATCCTGCCTGATCAGTTCCCTCCTCCCCTCTCCATGGAGTTGCTTCAGCATTGTCTTGCATCACTTTACTTTTTTTTTCTCGTCTTCCTGCCCTATTGCTCCTCATCCCTATTACCCTATCCTCCTGAGTTGGCTAGGTGCTGGTCGCCTTCAACTCTTTGCTCCACAGTTCCCTCGTCTCAAGAGCCTGCTGGGTAACTAGATGCTCTTCTGGTCTCCTGGGGAATGGGAAACTTAACTCACTCTTGGAACAAGTGGAGTGCTAATCTTCCAGCTAAGTCACTTCCCTGTCTTCCCTAATCCTCTGAGCTGGCTAGAGTGCCCCATCTCCTATGAGTTAGTTTCTCTCCCTTGCTTAGAGATTTACTTTTTAAGAAGTTATTCTCCAAACTTTGCTGGAAGCCCCCTTTCTTTTTCCTGATATGAAATAAATCCATTCCCCTCTCCATCCTCAAAAATGAACCCCAGTCAGTAGGGATGATGACTGAGAAGGTTGGGTTTCTTTATTCCCATGCTGCCTCCATGGCAAACAATGGTGCAGCCCCACCTGGAAAACTAAATTTGTTGACCAAGAGCCATATTGGGCTTAGACAGCTTCCCTCTCTCTCCCATTTCCTGCAGGAGGTGGACCCCTGTGCCCCCTCTCTCAATAGCCCCTGCCAGAGGACAGAGAATTCAAATGTTTCCACTTGAAATGTCAGGTTAAGGACATCTCCAGATGAAGTTGCGGCTTTTACTCACAGTCTTTCCATTGAGATTCTTTCCTTGTGCCCTTCTGTCTTCTTGATGGTGTCCAGCCTTCCCCCATATCTTGAACGCTAGAACATTTTTTTCAGGCTATTTCTTCTTGTACTCTAGCTATTTTTCTGGGAGAGAAGAGATACCTGTGTCTCTCTAATCCTTCATCTTCCCAGAAGTCTCAACTGTTAAATTCCACTAATTGTAGGCTGATTTTACTACTGTTCTGTACAATGCTCTGGGGTATACACCTCTTCATAGGAAATCCAATGAAATTTTGCCTCCTTTCAAGGGATTGTGCTGAATCAGTATTTGAGATTTGTTCTGATTCCAGGAGAGTTCCTCCTAGTTGCCTCATGCCCCAGTACTGTCTGCAAAACTAGCCAATCTTCATTTTAGACTACATTTCTTGTGAATCTTTCAATCTTCTCATAATCATTTTTCACCAAAACCTACACTTTTTTTTATAACACCCGTAGACTCGAATTTCTCCATAAGATGTTGCAAATAATGCCTACTATCTTGGGAAGATATTCAGAACTCTGTTTTTTAGTCTACTTCTATCCACAGAAAAAATACTAGTCAAGAATCAGGAAACTGAGGTGGTGATAATATCTCACTTGCCACTGAGCAGACTCAGTTCAGAAGTGAACACATAAGGGAGGAAACTACACCGAGGTCTCTTTGCATTGCCAGTCTAATATGGAACTGTCATTTTATGAACCTATAACCCCTTTATTCTCAGCAGCAGTGTGCTGATGAGGGAATCTCCTGTGAGTTGGATCTAGCAATAGAAGGGAGCATCAATTCTTGGCTGCACTTGCATCTTAAGTAACTTCTGTAATAGTAGACTGGAGACAGGATGAAAAATGCTGATACTGTGCCCTTTTGGGAAGATTTGGGCTTTGAATTAGACTCAAGTAAGGAAGAAGGAAGCTTGTTTCCTGGATGCACCAGATGGATTAGAGGTTTGATCATTCTGAACTTAGAGATAAAGAGTGCAAGTATTGGATCAAAGACCATAAACTCTAACAGTTTTTTTTTAATTGCATTTTAGTATATCATATTGAATAAATGCCTCTTGATTTGCTATGTAAAGTTAAGAACCTTTCTAGATATTTAGTTAATATGATTTGGAAAACTTACACTGGGGATCTAGTCTGCAGAGCTCCTCACAATTTCATGGCAAAAATGGAATTCAGTTTTAATATGTTCAGATAAAAATATATATTTTAAGTTATCATATAGGAAATTAATTTTTACATATAGTAATACATGTATAGATGCAGGCAGCCTCTATCACAAAAGAGCAGAAAATTTTACATCTCATCCAAAATTCCTTCATGTTATTCCTTTATGGTCACACAGCCAACCACCATCAAATCTTAGCAAACATTAATATACTCTTTGCAAAAATTTCATATCAATCCAATAATGGAGCATGAATCTTTTGGAAATTGGCTTTTTTACACTCAGCATAATGCCTTCGAGTTTCATAATATTTGTTTTGTGCGTTTTTATTACTGAATTGTATTCCATTATAATTTAGTAATGTTTATACATTCACCTGTTAGGTATGTTCTTGACTTCTAGTTTTTAATGATTAGGAATAAAAGGTCCTACAAACTTTTGTTTTTCTGGAGAACATGTTTTTATTTTCTTAGACAACATTGTGAATTTATGTATAGCTTTATAAGAATATTTCAAACTGTTTTATAGAGTATCATTTTGTATACCCAAAACCAATGTGTGAAAGTGCTACTTATTCTGCATTTCACCCACATTCAGTACTCCTACATTTTTTTCTTAGATATTCTAAAATGTATGCAATGGTGTCTCATAGTGACTAATCACTATGGCTTTTCGTGTGTTTGTTGACCACATGTATGTCCTCTTAAGTTTCTGTTCATGTCTTTTGCCCAGTTTTTGAATCAGTTGTTTGTTTTTTACTGTTGAATTTAAGAATTATTTCTATATTCTAGATAGAATTTTTGATGCATATGTCCATTGCCAGCATGTATGTAAGTAATTTGCATATATGTAGCTTGCTTTTTCATTCATTTTCATTATTTTAACGTAGCCTTTCATATAATGAATTTTTTATAATTTTGTAGAACAATTTATTCATTTTGGTTTCCAATTGTATTCTATTTTTATATAGTAGATATATTAATGGTTTTGGCGTGTTGACCTTGTGTTCTTCAATCTTGCTAAACTCACTGATTAATTCTAGGAGATTCTCTTAAAATTTCTTAATAATCTCATCATTGGTATTCAAGTCCCATTAATTAAGAGCATTTTTATTTTATTCAAAACTGGATGCTTTTTGCCTCTTATTTTTGATCTAGTACTTTTGTAGAAGTAATGTTGAGCATGGACATCCTTGATTTGCGGGGGTGAGGACATTCTGTATTTCACAATTACGTGTGAGGTTAACTATTTCTTAGATACCTTTGGTGAGATTGAGGAAGTTACAATTCTTAGTTTCAATTCTTAGTTTGATGATGGTTTTGTTCTTAATGAATATTGAATTTCATTAACTACAGCAGTTTTACATCAATGAATATGATTATGTCATCTTTATTCTTTAGAAGAAAATATCATGTATTAAATTAACTGATTTTTCAAATATTCTTAGGCAGTGGAGAAAATTTCATTGCAGCTATTTTTTTAATTTTTATATTTTTAAAAAAGATATTTAGATTACAAAAATGATACATAAAAAATATAGGGGATTCTCATATGTCTTGCTCTCTGTACCACCCAGATTCATCCCCATTAACAACATCCTTCATTAATGTGGTACATTCATTGCAATTGATGAACACATTTTGGAGCATTAAGCATGGATTAATTTATACATTGTAGTTTACATTCTTTCCCACACAATTGTGTAGGTTATGGCAAGATATATAATGGCCTGTATCTTTTATTCCAATGTCATTCAGAACAATTACAAAATCCCAAAAATACCCCCATATTACACCTCTTTTCTCTCTCCCTGACCTAAGAACCTCCAGTGGCCACTGCCTCCACATCAATGATATAAGTTCTTCCATTGCTAGAATCAATATAAGTCTATAGTAGAATACCAGGAAGGCCACTCTAGTCCATAGTTTGTTCCCCAATTCTGAGGATTCTGGGATGGTGATGCCCACTCCACCTCTAACTGAGAGGGGCCTTCAGTACCATATGGCCGATGAATGGGACTATTTGGCTTGCAGTTGTAGACTCCCTTGGTTCCTTAGTATGGTAGTTGTCCATTATCACCCACCTCCTTGTTGGTTGTCTTAGGTGAGTCCAATAAACTAGACAGTAGTTGTTGCAACTTTGTTGAGGCTCAGGGCCCATCTGGCAAACGGGAGTCCAAAGATTCATGTCTCTTTGACATACACCTACCAATCCAGCAACAAATATAGTTTCAAAAAGAAAGGAACTAAGAGCAATGTATAGGGAAACCACAACTGAGTTCAATTCTGTCACACTGGGGAGCAAAAACAGCAAAGTAGACTCCACTGGCAAGGCACCAAACTCATGACCTATTTGCCCTGAGCATATTGCCTGGGTATCTCCAGAGACGTCAGGAGCCCCACCATTTGAGGTAGTGTATAATTTGGCAGTCAATGAGATCCTGCTGAGTTGTCCACAAGTGTAACCTCTGGAATGACCTCCTGACTCACTTTGAAGTCTCTTTGCCATATAAAGTAATTTTTCTTTATTTTTTCCCTTTTTGGTCAAGGTCTTTTTCCAGTTGCATTTCTAGTGTGTGCTTGGTAGTAATTCCCCATTGCCTGGGATGCTCATCTCTGGGTATCATGTCCCACACCAGGAGGAAGTTATTGCATTTATAGGCTGTATTTTGCTTAGAGAAAGGCCACATTTGAGCAAAAAGAAGACTCCCTTGAGGTAATGCTTAGGCATCTTATAATACTAGGCTAAGTTTCAATTTCAAGAGTAAAGGTTCATAAGCACAGTCATCAATGTCAAGGGCCCATCAATGGACCATCACCCTTCACTAGCCCTTGCCCCTGTATTTGGGCGATACTTACTTTTCCATCAGAGAATATGGCAGATATTCCCAGGATGTAAATTCTATATTCTTTTAGTTAATGTGTGAGTCTCCACCCAATTTGACAATACCCCATGAGCATTTGAACACATTTATATGTCTTAAATATATGCCCAGGTGAATCTTCTCCCACATATTTCCCATCACTGACAACCCACAAAAATGGTCCTATTTGCCACACTTGTAACTCTTCTGTGATCCAAAACTTCTTCAAAAATGAAATCAATAAAATAGTCAAATGCAATGAATAAGAAAATGAAATAATAATGATAGTTTTAAAAATAGGGAATAAAGTACAAAAAGATTAAAATTTTAAAAATAAATAAAAAATAAAAAAATTCAGATAAAAAATAATGAAAAAATATAAAATATTTTTGACATTTTGCCTTTCATCACTGTAAGATCTGTTCTAGTCTGTAGAGTGACATTTTCTTCAATTTATTCCCCCAATGTCTTACTTTTTTCATTTTGTCTTCAAAGAAGTTTTAAGTCACAGCATAGTCATGTACAGAAATTAGGGGACTCCCATATATCCAAATCCTCCCCCTTTTCCCCATCTCCTATTAATAACATTTAATATGTCGATGGTATATTTGTTACAACTGATGTATGTACAATATTTGAAACATGTCTACATACCATGGTCAGTGGTTTAAATTATGGTTTACATTTTGGAACATACACTTTTATAAATTTTGATGAAAGTTAACATGGCCTGTATCCATCATTGCAGGATCATGTAGAACACTTCCATTGCCCTCAAAATGCAACCCATTCTATCTATTCTATTCCTCCCTCCTCCAACCCTTGGGAACCATGGCGACCACCAGGCTTCACCCTTTGCAAGACGTGATTCATAGTTACTTACAACAACACTGAGGGCTCGACACACTGGTCTGTTCTCCCCTTTTGGGCACTGCCCATGCTCACAAGAGACTCCCTCCCCTCTATCTGAGAACATAGCAGGCATTCCCTGGATGGGAGTCCAATACTTTCCACACATAATGTGTGTTTTCACCCGCTGATATAACACACTATGCCAAGATGAACACTTGCATACTCCCTAGAAGCCTACCCCAGGTGCACCTTATCCTGAATGCCCCCCACATCCAAAGCCCTAAACCATTAACCCTAACTTGCCCTATAGCCAAAAGACCATTCTAAACATTGTAGTTTCAACCACCTACCCACCAATACCCCGTGTTTACCTGCTCACTCCCCCAACCCTCCCCCAGTTCCAGGGACAATATAAATCCTCCCTCAACACCCTTACCTCCTGAAATACCTGCAATGCCTAATCCAAGAGTATCACTGCACCACTGTAATGTCCTTCCACTGCATAACTACACAGTTCCACCTTCTCATAGATTTTGTACATATGGGCATTGGCTCATACCTTATCCATTTCTATTTCCTGTAAACTTATCTTCCAGACTCTAACTGTGAGTCTGCTCAATTTGCTTAATTCACATCAGTGAACTCATATAATATTTGTCCTTCAGTGCCTGGCTTTCTTCACTCAACATAAGGTCCTCAAGATTCATTTGTGTTTTCCAATGTGTTAATACTGCATTCCTTCTTTCAGCTGAGTAATATTCCATTGTATGTACATACCATAGTTTGTTTATCCATTCATCTGTTGAAGGGCATTTGGGTTGATTCCAACTTTTGGCAATAGTAAAGAATGCCAGTATGAACACTGGTGTGCATATATCTGTTTATGTCCTTGCTTTCAATCATTCTGGGTATATACCCAGCAGTGGAATTACTGGATCCTATGGCAGTTATATATTTAAGTTTCTTGAGGAATCACCATACATCCTTCACAATGGTTGCACCATACTACTTTCTCACCAGCAGTGGAGGAAGGTTTTCATTACTCCACATCCTTTCCAACACTTGCAGTCCTCTGTTTTATTTTTAATAGCTGCCAGTCTAATGGGTGTAAGAAGATATCTCAGTGTAGTTTTGGTTTGCATTTCTCTAATAGCTAGGGATGTTGAGCATCTTTTCATGTGCTTTTTAGCCATTTGTATTTCTTCTTTGGAGAAGTGTCTGTTCAAATCACTTGCCCATTATTTAAATGGGTTGTTTGTCTTTTTTTTTAATTTTTATGGGGTATGATTTCTTTAAATATGCAGGATATTATGCCCCTATTGGATATATGGTTACCAAATATTTTCTTCTATTGAGTAGCCTGCCTTTTCACTTTCTTGATAAACTCCTTTGAGGTGCAAACGTTTTTAATTTTCAGGAGGTCTCATTTATCTATTTTTTCTTTCTCTGCTCGTGCTTTGAGTGTGAACTTCATGAAACCATTTCTTATTACAAGATTCTGTAGATGCTTCCCTACATTACATTCCAAGTTCTTTATGGTCTTGGCTCTTATATTTAGATCTTTGATCCATATTGAGTTGGTTTTTGTATAAGGTGTGAGCTTGTGTTCGTCTTTTATTCTTTTGGATATGGATATCCAGTTCTCTAAGCACCATTTTTTGAGGCAGCCATTCTCTCCCAGTTGAAAGGGCCTGGTGTCCTTGTCAAATATCATTTGGCTGTATATGTGAGGATCTATATCAGAACTCTCAATTCAGTTCCACTGTTCAGTATGTCTATCCTAGTGCCAATACCATCCAGTTTTGACCACTGTAGCTTTGTAGTATGTTTTAAAGTCAAGTAGCATGATTCCTCTGATTTCATTTTTCTTTTTCAATATGTCTTCAGTTATTCTGGGCCTATTGCCCTCCCAGAAAAATTTTATAGTTACTTTTTCCAATTCAGTAAAAAATGCTGTGGTGATTTTCATTGAAATTGTGTTAAATCTGTAGATCTGTTTGGGTAAGATAGACGTCTTTATGATGTTTAGTCTTCCTATCCATGAACAGGGAGTATTCTTTCATTTATTCAAGTCTTCTTTGATTTCCTTTAACCGTGTTCTGTACTTTTCTACATATATGTTATTTACAGCTTTAGTTAAATTTATTTCTGAGTATTTGATTCTTTTACTTGCTTTTGTAAATGGGATATTTTTCTTGATTTCCTCCTCAGATTTCTCATTATTGGTGAACAGAAATGTTTCTGATTTTTGTACATTGATCTTATAACCTGCAGGTTTCCTGTACTCATTTATATACTCTAGAAGCTTTGTGGTAGATTTCTCAGGGATTTTTATGTATAGAATCATGTCATTTGCAAATACTGAAATTTTTACTTCTTCCTTTCCAATTTGGCTGAATTTATAACTATTTCTTCTCTAAGTGCTCAAGCAAGTGCTTTTAACCGTATATTTAATAGGGGGAGTGAAAGTTGGGATTCTTGTCTTGTTTCCAATATTAGAGGGCAAGGTTTTAGGATTTCTCCATTGAATGTGATGTTAGATGTGTGTTTTTCAAATATACCCATTATCATGTTGAGAAAGTTTCCTTCTATTCCTATCTTTTGAAGTGTTTTTATCAGGAAACAGTGTATTTTGTTTAATGATTTTTCTGCATCTATAGAGATGATCATTTGATTATTTATTTTGATCTCTTTATGTGGTTGACTACAATGATAGATTTTGTTATGCTGAACCATTCTTGCATACCATGGATAAACCCACTTGTTCATGGTGGATAATGCATTTGATGTGTTGTTGAATATGATTAGCAGGTATTTTGATGAGGATTTTAGCATCTAAGTTCATTAGAGAGATTGCTCAATAGTTTTCCTTTCTTATGGCATCTTGTTTGGCTTTGGTATTAGAGTGATTTTGGCATCATTTAAAGACGTAAACCTTGTTCCAATACTTCAATTTTTTCAACAGTTTAACCAGAATTGGTGTTAGTTCTTTCCAGACTGTTTGGTAGACTACAACCATGAAGCTATCTGGTCCTGGGCTCTTCTTAGTTGGGAGGTTTTTGATGACTAATTCTATCTTGTTACTTGTGATTGGTCTGATGAGCTCATCAGTTTCTTCCTTCTTCAGTGTAGCATGCTTGTGTGTTTCTAGGAATTTTTACATTTCCTATAAATTAACCATCTTGTTGGCATATATTTTTTTCAAAACATCCTCTTACAGTATTGTGGAGTTAGTATTGATAGCTTCTTCCTCATTTCTTATTTTATGTATTTTCATCATCTCTCTTTTTTTCTTTGTTAGTCTAGCTAAGGGTTTGTCCATTTTATTGAATTTCTCAAAGCAACAGCTTTTTGATTTGTTTATTTTTTCTAGTGCTTTCTTATTTTCAATTTCATTTCGTTTTCTAATCTTGGTTCTTTGTTTCTTTCTACTTTCTTTGGAGTAAGTTTATTCTTTTCCTAATTCCTCCATGTGTGCAGTTAGGTTTTTGATTTTAGTTCTTTCTTCCTTTTTAATATAGACATTTATGGCTATGAATTTTCCTCACAGTCAACCTTTTGCTGCATCCCTAGGTTATTGATAAGTTGTGTCATCACTTTCATTCATTTCAAGGTAGCTTCCAATTTCTTTTGTGATTTCTTCCTTGACACAGTGTTTGCCCAAGAGTCTGTTGTCCAACTTCCATATTTTTGTGCCTAATCTGGTTCTCTGTCCCTTATGATTTCCAGATTCATTCCATTGTGGTAAGAGAAATTACTTTGTATACTTTCAAACTTTCTGAATTCATTGAGAGTTATTCCATGTCGTAGCATGTGATCTGTCCTGGAGAATGATCCATGTGCACTTGAATGAATGTATACCAGCTATATTTGCATGTAATACTCTGCATATGTCTATTAGGTCTAGATCCTTTAATGTATTAGTCAAAGTTTTTGTTTCTTTATTGATTCTCCATTAAGTTGTTCTGTCTAATGTTGATAAGGGTGTATTTACATCCCTCAGTATAATTGTAGAGACATCTATTTCTCCTGTTAGTATTTCCAGTTTTTGCCCATGTATTTTTTTTTTAATTTATCCCCCCCTCCTTGCTGCTTGTGCTCGCTGTGTCCATTTTGCTGTGTGGTTTTCTGTGTCTGCTTGTTTCCCTTTGTTGTGCCAGCTCTCTGCACCACACAAGCCCTGAGCTCTCCTCGCCATACAGGCCCTGAGCTCACTGCACTGCACAGGAGCTCGTTTCCCAGGTGGCCCCAGGGATCAAACCCGGGGCCTCCCATATAGTAAACGGGAGCCCAACCAATTGAGCCACAGCCGCTTCCCACCTCATGTATTTTGTGGTACCCTGGTTAGGTGCATACATGCTTATGATCGTTCTTTCTTCTAGATATATTACCCCTTTTGATAATATATATTGACCATTTTTATCTCTTACAATAATTTTGCATTTAAAGTCAATTTTGTCTGATATTAGCATAGCTACTCCCACCCTTTTTTTGGTTATTGTTTGCTTGTAGAATTGTTTTCAAAACATTCACTTTCAATTTTCTTGCATCCCTGGGTCTAAGGTGTGTTTCCTGTAGACAGTGTATATATGGGTCATATTTCCATATCCATTCTGCCAATCTATGTCTCTCTTTTTTTTAATTTATTTTATTTTATTTTCTTTTATTTTATTTTTTTATTGTTCATAAAAATCAAGATTTTTCACAGTACATACCAATATTTGTAAAATGATATACAAATATATATGCATATATGTGTATTTTCTTACATAAATGTTATTTTATATATATATATTTTTTAAAGGTGCTTAGATTACCTAATTATTACTCAGAAATTACAAGTATTCCCATGTTCCCCGCCTCCCACACCTCCCACAACATCCCACACCAACATCCTTCATCAGTGTGGAACATCACCCATAATGGATATACAGATCCTGGGGTTTTGCCACCAAGCATAGACCGCATTTCACATCATAGACCACCCTCTCTCCCACACAGTTTTGCGTGGTATATGCTGATGTAAAATGGCCTACATCAGTTGCCACAATGCCACTCATAACAACACCCAAGTCCCCAAAAAAACCTGTATTTCGACTGCCTCTCCCCTCCCTGCCCCGAAAATGTCCAGTGGCCACTGTCTCCACCTCACTGTCTCTTGACTGGTTAGTTTAATCCATTAAGATTTAATGTTATTTCTGTGAAGGAATTACTTATATTAGCCATATTCCCTTTAAGTTTATGTATGCCATATGTTGTTTTTATTTCTCTTCTTATCTTTTTAGTTGTTCTTACACTCCCCTTCAAGTCTCTCTCTCTCCTCTCTTTTCCTTATGACCTGCAGAATTCCCTAAAGCATACCTTGAAGTGCAGGTTTCTTATTGACAAACTGTTAATTTCTGTTCATCTGTGAATATTTTGAAATTTCCTTCATCTTTGAATGCCAGTTTTGCTGGATAGAGAATTCTTGGCTAGAAGTTTTTTGTTTGTTTGTTTGTTTTTCTCTTTTAACACCTTGTCTATGTCTTACCACTGCCTTCTTGTCTCCATGGTTTCAGATGAGAAATAAGTACTTAAACTTATCAAGCTTCCATTGTACGTGATATTTCTCTTTTCTCTTGTTGCTTTCAGTATTCTTTCTTTGTCATGAGCTTTGAACAATTTAACAAGAATATATCTTGATGTATTTAAAGTGTGCTGCACTTCCTGGACAGGTACATGCATGTCCTTCAATAAGATTGGGAAATTTTCAGCGATTATTTCCTCCAACACATCCTCTATCTCCTTTCCCTTTTCCTATCCCTCTTGAATGCCTATAATATGTATGTTTGTGTATTTTATGCTTTCATTCAAGTATCTGAGTCACTTTTGGATATTTTGTTTCTTTTTTATCTATCTGTTCTGTTTGACTTAAGCTGTACTGCTTTCCACATCACTGATTCTTTTCTCTGCAGGTTCAAACTTGCTATTATGTGCTTCCCATGTATTTTTTGTTCTTGCATTGTACCATTCATCACCATCATATCTGCTATCTTTTTATTTATGTTTACAATTTCTTCAGTGTGTTCACCCAGTGTCTTCTTAATATCCTTAATCTCTCTGTTCACTTCATTAAGTTGATTCATCATGTTTGTTTGGATATTTTTGATTAGTTGTCCCATGTTCTACATCTCCTCCAGGTTTTTACTTGGTTTGTTGTACTGGGCCATGTCTTCCTGTTTCTTAGTATGGGTTGTAATTTTTTCTTGGTGTCTAGTCATCAGCTTATCTTGATGCATTTGTTCAGTTTATTAGCTTCTCTTTGTAATCAAGTGTTTTATTTTGCTGTTTTCGTGTGTGGGTTAAGTTTTCACTTTGGCACTTCATTCTTCTTATTATATTACTTAATGTTGTCTATGTTCCGTTGAAAAAAATTAGGGCCAGCAATTATTGCAGGTGTTTTAATCTTGCCTGTACTACCATGTTAATTGGGTTTCTTATAACAATGCATAGGGTCTTATGATTCTAATCACTCCAACAATCTTTGCCATTAACTGGCAAAGTTTTTATTATATTTATATTTATACATATTGCATTGATACAGGAGGTTACAGTATTAATATCTAAATTTCTGCTTTCTTTAATGTTCCTTCATTTTTCACTTATTTTTAGTAATCCAGTTACTATTTATTACTTCATTTTCTTTCACTTTTAGCTTTTGCTGTGGTTTCTGTAATATTTAGGGTCATATTTTAGTGGTTACCCTTAGAATTATATATGACTGGTGAAATCAATACAGAATACATTAAATTAATATATATACCTTGTCCATAAGAATGAAAAGTCTTAATATATTTAACTCCATTTTTCTTTTATTCTAATTTTTCCTATTAGCATCATATATTTTCCATTTCCATGTTTAAGAAACAGAGAGAGTATTCTTGTTGTTGCTTCACACCATCAATTTCTCTATATATACCAATTTTTTTTTGTCATTCATTGCCTCTTGCACTACTGAGTTCTTATTTGAGATATTTTTTCTACAGTCTAAAGAACTTTCTTTAGTATTTCTTGAATTTTGTTCTATTCTGAATGAATTAATTATTTTCATCACAAAATAAGTAATTTTACTTTTATTTTGTGTAATATTATTACCATTTGTTTAAATGCTTAAGTAGATTCACATGGATAGTCAAGTGCCATTTCTATTGTCTTGACTCCATGATAATATATTTTTGTCTCTGGTTCTTTGTAGTATTTTCTCTTTATTTCTGGTTTTCAGGAATTTGAATAATTTAGGCAGAGATGGGAAATTTTTGTATTTATTCTATTGTAGGGATTCCTGTATCATTTGACTGAGGTCTTTTAAAAAATTATCTCTTCAAATAGTTTTCCCATAATATTTAATCTCTTTTCTCTCTAGGAAACTTTTAATACATGGTTTGGACACCTTAACCATATCCTAAAAGGCCAACTTTTCCATCATTCTCCCTGCATCTTTCACTTTCCTAGAACCATTCAAATTCCTTCAGGTTAATAACTGTATATAAATTTAAGCTCTTCTAATTTCCGATTGTTTGAGCCTTAAGCAAAATTTTTAAAAAATCCAGTTTCTTTCAAATCCTATACACACACATACCTTTTTATTACCCCTTCAAAATATCCCTTAGCATATGTAAAATATTTGAAAATGACTTTGGTGATAAATAGAACAGCAAATGTCAGCTCATTTAAGAAAAGCTATTCATTCTCCAGATTTTGAGTACATATAGTTTTGTTTTTTCCAAAGCTGTCTGATAGTTCAAAACATATATTTTTAAAAATATATTCTCTTCCCCAGCTGTTACAATGAGAATTTTGCCTACCAAGATCTATTACATCTTTCCTGGAAAATGATGTCAATAATTTTTTAAAGAAAATTCAGTGTATACACTAATAGCATAAATATTTTCTTCTTAATATTTTGTATAGCACTTTTCAAAATAAGAAATGCTTTCTCAAGCATTACATATCAGGGATTTTAAAGGATGCTTTAATTTGAGCAGAATCACTAATATTGGTAGTTTCATTAATCTTCAGTGTAAGATTTTGTTTTGTTTTCCATTTTTGCTCTTTAATTGGTAAAACCCTGGAGTATTGTTTTGTTAATTCATATAATCCATAGATCTGTAAATAATATTGCTCAAATTGGTGTAATTTCATTAACATTTCTTTATTGTTCCCTTACTATAGCACCAAATTTCATATAGGTTGGTACAAAAGTCATGCTTTAATGGTTTGAGTCTTTGCAAATTACATACCCTTCTCATTTGCTTCCTAGGCAAGAACTTTATAAAATTGTAACCAATTTCATCAGATCATCTTTATTTAATTTAACACTGCTTCAGTGTGCTTAAAGCAGATCTAATATATTATTTATGTGTTAAAATGCTTGGCATACTTGCTTCATTTGATAAATTGCCCTTAAAAAGAAGACATTAATCCTTAATCATTTCATAATGTTACATCAGCTGCATAGGTGGAAAGTTCTGCCTTAGGTGGCCTCTTTTACCACATATGCATATTTTATTTGTTGTATCTTTATTTCATCAACTGATTTTCCAAATATCACTAACACAACCTGTTGATAAGATAAAGTTAAATTAATTGATTACCTACATAAGAGGGGACAGTACTTCAGAGTCTTGCCAATGTTTCAGAAGGGATAAGCAAAGTGAGAACTTTTTGAGTAGTAGGTGCTTGATATAAGGAAGATCCTTTAAAGTGGGAATTTGATTAGGATTGGATAAGGATTAGAGTAAAACTGTGCAAGATTCATGGAAACAAGAAGGTGTCAATTTTAATGAGAGGGATTGAAGGAATATTAGGACTAAACTCTCTATGGATACTTTCTTTTGAACACTGATGAGTCCATTGGGAAGTTTCTGCAATGAATAATCAAACCATTGGCCTGAACAAAAGACTCCTAGAAAAATATGGTCAGGGAAGAGAGCAAATTGTCAAAATAATGCTACTGAAGATAGAGGAAGAGCAAAATCAAGCCAATATAGTCAGGAAGAGATGGTTTCCATTCTGACTGTAATGTTATAGTGTTTAGGTTCTCATCCTTAAAATAATTGTCTTCAGTTTGATGATAATTCCTAACAATTTTACTTAACAACCAAAATTTGTGTCTAAAATCATGAAATAGCCTATCATCATTATATGTATAAATATTAGCTGGTATGAAATGGACATACATACACTGAACTACATTTTTTTCTGTTTTTGATGCATTTATATGTTTACTTTGTTTTATCTACTTATTTTGAAAACACTATATGAAGTTGAAAATGTTATGTATTTTGAGTTCAAATTAATCCCTCATATCTCCAGTTATAAACATTCATTAGGCCTTATATTTTCTATTTATTTCCTATGACTGTTCTGGTGACTAATACAGTATACAAGAATAATAGTGCATTACCTTCCTTCATTCTGTGAATTTAATTTATTTTTTCTTCTAAATGAGAAAATTAATTCCAATGTTCCACATGGTCTATGTTCAAGATTGATACAAATATCCAATTTTAACTGAAATAACACTGATTTGGACAAACAAAATCAAATCATAGAGTTTATCCCTCCATGATCCTTACAGCCTGTTTCTGTATAATAATATTTGAAAAGGAGTTTCCCTAAAGATCTCTCTTTCACTAAGGAACAATTTAATTGAAAACATATTGGCCATTTTCCTGAAATTCTGCTTCAAAGAAAGCTGGTCTCCAAGGGATATAATCCCAGGGATAATTCTCCAGGGATAGATAAAAGTAATCCATTTTCTTTATGATTTCTTAAGAATATTTTTGTCCCCTAAAATACTGCCTCTATAAGTTGTTCCTTAATAAAATTTTGTAAATTTTGTCCCAGGCCTTGAAATTTTTCTGTACATTCTTTGTGAACACTGGGACAACTGACCATGTTCAGTCAGGAGCTGCAATGCCCATTCATGAATAATATTATTGTCTCTTGATAAATCTCAGCCAATGGTTAATATCCTTCCTGGACTTCCTTTGACTTCCTGTTTTAGAACTTCTCAATAGACTGAAGTAAGTAAAAGATTTCCAGTGGGAAAGCCCTTGAATTAAAAATGTGTAGTAATATTCAGAAAAGCTAGCTTGTGGTCCAAATATAATATAAAATATCTGGACTAAGCCAAGAAAATAATAAAAAATTATGATTAAATGGTTCCCTTAAAACATTTTCTAGCTGGTAACATGGTTAGAACCAAAGTATAATGTATTAATTAAAAATGTGAGACATTGAGGAGAGGAAATCATATAATTCCATCAATGTGCAGAAAGAAATTCCATCTCTTTTACCTATGGCATGACTCCATGAAGTGATTCTATTCATTCAGTCACTTTCTGGATTTCTTTTTTTGGATTCTTGCTTGGAATCTTGAAGAAGATGGATGAGAAGAGCCAGATGGATTAAGAGAAGATTTGGTATAGCACAGGAAAGAAAGCATCCGCCAACTCTTGTTGCCATTTCCTTAAACAACAGGCTAGATTCAGCCAACTAATACATCAGAAGCAGTAAATCTTCATGTCAGTAAAATTATAACTATCTGACATTTCCCTCCTTGAAAACATCTGTTTCTTTGATCATAATCAAAGCATTCTGTAGAAGTCATGTCCACTCCACATTCAATGATAAACATCTTTAAATTATGTTCCTTTAAAGTTGAGCAAATATTATAAACAGAACCAAGAAGTTCTCAGTGGGTGTGCCGTAATGACCTTGGAAAAATGCTCTCTCTTCTCCTGCAGTGACCAATGAGGACCCCATGAAAGGCCCGTAAGTAATGTTCACTACTTACCAAGCTGGACTTGTCATTCTTTCATCTGATGTATCCCTCTCAGTTTGGCAGGGAGCTGCAATTTTACACAGTTCCTCACCATATTCTGGAAAATTGGCATCATTAGCAGGATTCATTAGACCAAATTATGAGCCATGGTAGGGAATCTGCAGGAGAAATCTTAGGGTCACCTTTTGCATCTATGTGGGGAGAGGTTGACAGATTGCTTGACTGTTGCAGACCTCCATGTAAGTATGGGCATGCCCTAAAATTTATAGAAGAAATAGAACCTGTATTCCAAGATCAAACAATTTTGAAATTAAACAAAGATAGTATGTGCACTGCCACAGTAATTGGCTGGCCACTGTTATGGGTGAAAATTTATGTACAACAGATTGTTTCAAGAAAGACAAAGAAATCCTCAGATTGAAGTAAGAAAATGTCTGGAGGATGGTTCTATAGAGTAGGATCCTGTATCTTATATTGGCCAAGATGACTCTCTAAAATCAGCAGCTGAACCAGCTAAATTTCTACTTTGAGAAATGCCTCCAGAAGTAGACAAATAATTTGTATGCATCCTTCCCCAATTGCGCATGTCAGATTAAAATAACTGTGAAAATATATTACACTCTATAGAGGAGACCCAAAGGAGATAAAAAGCTTAATTGCTCCAACCAGTTATTGAAATTTACAGGGAATCAGTGAAGTAGTTCAGGAACTGAGGAAAAGTCCCTCAGCTTTCCTTACAGGGCAAGCTGTGAAAAGTCAGTGTTTCAAATGGCTAAGGACACTACTGGAAACTCTAGCAGAATATCGACAATTAGAATAGGGTTAGAATAAAAATGTAAGATCCCTTCAACAAGCCCTCATGGGATGGAAGATATTTTTAAGAAATTAGAAGTCCCAAGTACAGCAGGATGACAACTGACAGAAACCTGGATTGAAAGTGCTCTTGGGAGGGGAGACTTACTACTGAATTACAACAAGAATATTTAAAACATAGCTTCCTGAATATATTTCCCTTGCTAAAACCCTGTTAACCAAATAATGCCAAGATAAAGTTTTCTCCATTTTAAAAAAATATGAACGTGTTTCTAAGAACAATCTTGAGTATTCCAGACAATCCTGATCCTGGAGTAGGTCTTAAAAGGAATAAAATAACAGAGGGATATTTGGATGATGAAAAACCCAAAGACAAGCCAAACCAAAAAGTGTGAGAATTTTTAGTCAAATTACTGAGATTTATGGTTCTGTTTTGTGTGTCTAACTTTCTATTCATATCTGTCTTTTTGTTCAATATGTATCTTCATATGTCCAGATGGTAATATAAAATTAACAAATGATAATTCTTAAGAGAGTTCTATTCAAATTGCTAAAAAGTAAATAAGGACACACACACACATATATATGTAAATGAATACTCCTGGAGTTCCAAATTAGAAAAGTTGAGCATTTGGTACTCTTTAAAAATTATAATCTAAATACTCAGATCTTGGTCAGTTAGGTTTTTTTTTAATGATAAAAAGGGCAAATAGAAATCTGAATAGAGAAATTATTTGAAGAAGAAAAGAGGTTTTGGTTAAGCTACTTGACCTACTCTAACCACCAAGGCCATCTACCTAGACTGAATTCAAGGCTCTCATTAAAACTGGTTGAGGGAGGTGTGGGGGAATGGCTACATGCAGTAAGGTGGGGAAATCTGAACTTAGCTTAGAACTCTGTCTACTAAGCCTGAAAATTAAGAATGATAGGGACAGAGGGCATGTTAGGGAATAAAATGCAGTTTGCATAGTTTGTCCTCTAATTCTATATTTTAATTTTTAACAGCCTTCAAAGGAGGCTATTTAATAACTCAATTGCTAAATTTCACTAAGTAAATAAAAAGTTCTCAAAAGCTATGGAAAGTTTTTTCTAAATTATGAGTGAAACAATTTTTTAAAAAAATATAATATATATTCTAAAATCTGCTAGTCAATATGCTTTTGTGGTTGTTCACGAATTTAGAATACTGTGGAAAAGAGACTTTAGCCGCTTTTGGAAGAAGTAAAATGTTTTCCTGCATACACTCTAATTGTTTCAATTTTATTCAACTCAAGTATAATCTCCATAGGTTTGTACAGATACTAATAAAATAAATTAGCATTATATTTATTAGTGCTATAAGATGAAAATTGTAAACTTGTTTTTAATGAAATTAAGTTAAAGAGGATAGTGTATATCTGTCCTAATGTGAAATGACTAATTTTTCACATATGATGGACGAGGGATGTAGGATAAGGTTTAAATGGATAAGAAAAGCTGTACAGGGATTATGAAAGTAAGTTTAATTTATTGCTGACTAAAATTTAATATGCTAATTTAAATTTTAAATTTTTCTTAAAGTGAAGTAACTCTATATGGTTATAAATGGTTATAAGATGTTATAGGAATTTAAAGGTAGTAAGAAGGTTATAAAAGCATTTTCCAAACTGAAAGATCCCAAAGCAAATGTGTGATTCCAGGAAGCCATTATTAAGTAGAAATCTATAATTGAAAATTATAACAAAAAGTAACTTGATAGCATAGAAACCTGTCAGAGGCTGCCTCAAACTGTTATGATGGATGCAAAATAGGTTTTGTTTGCTGAATGGTGTACTGGTCAAAAACTCAAATTTAATTTTGCTTTCTTGTTAAAATAATGCAGATTTCTTAAACTTTTGGTCTATTTTGATTAGAAAAATATAAAATTCTTTTTGAAAAAAATCAATATATAAGAGGCAAAGACACTTTTCCTTATAAGAATGGCTTCTTGTACTTCATATTGCCTTGCCACATTCTTTATTTTAAAAAAAAAATACAGAGCTGCTGCTAATTTTGGATGGTAAGACTTTTTCTTACTATTTTTCTAATTAATCTGTCACTGTGATAAAGCCTTGGTTAAACAAAATGCCCAAACCTGCCGACTTTTAATAGTAAAAAAAAAACAACTTTAAGAGTATCTTTAATTTCAAACTGTTAAAAAGAATTTATTCTTTCACCTTGTAAAAAGTGAAGTGCTAAAATACATACATTAATGAAATTTCACATTTTCAATATATTTGCATTTTAATTCACAATGGAAAAATATGTGCCAAAACTTGGAATTTATAATACTTCTGCAAATTCCAAAAAAGTTTAAAGGAGATGTTATTTTGAGAATGTTATAAATTTTAGAGTCATATTTTATTCTGATCAGAACTTTTATCAAGGTGTCAAAACTCTGGTATTTAAAAGACTAATTTATCTTAGAAATACTGTGCATAATCACAGTATTTATTTCTTAAGATTATTGTGAATGTGTAGACTTATAATTACTACTAAGGGAACAATTGTATATAAAATAATCTTAAATCCACTATTAGCTACCTCTTTTAGACACTTAATACCTGCAGCCATCCCTTTTGCTTTTACAACTCTGAATTGTTTTTACAAAAGAATCACCCTCATTTTTTAAAATAAATATATTCTTAGGATGCAAATATTTATGATCCAATGGTCATGTGATCATATTAAGGTGATGGTATTGGGAGGGTAATCTTGCTTCCCTTGGGAAGCTTAGGTTTTTGAAAGATAATTGGGAAAATTATTTCTTATGTTCTTCTGAAGTTTATTCATGAATACTGTGTATCTTACAGCATACGGTGTGAAAACTCTTCACTTTAAAGTGAATTAAAATACTTTCAAGAATCTTAAAAAACATAGTCACGTTTAATATATAATGGGTTACATGAGGAGTATTTCAGAAGTGTTGTAAAATTGAAGAAATTTCATAATCCTCAGTTCATTTAATCTATATAAGCAAAATGTTCCTTATATGTTAATTATGTATTTAGGTATTGTATAAAGTTCTTAAACACTTAAATTCTCACTGTTAATATTCTATTCTAATACTAATCTGCATGGTCATATTGTTGGTTATACTTTTAGTTATTCTTAGAAAAATGTGATATGTTACGGAAAAAATCCCTTATCACCCAATTAGACTGTTCTGCTCTGATGCTTCTCTAGAATACCATGCAGTCAGTGCATCTTCAACAAAGAGGGATTTTAAAGGAAAATTAAGACAAGTCTATAAGTTCTGTTTTACCTGTTGAGTAGCATTATCTTGGTAAAAATATAATTAAACAAAACAAAACTTCTAATATCGCCTATAATTAATGATCTCTAGAAAGAGCTTTATTTAAAATACTCATAAGGAAGTATGGCCTAGATTGTAAGCTCTTTCAGCAGTCATATTTATTCCTGGGCTCTGATCTCTAATTGTTATTTCTAAATCCTTAGATGCTTTACTCTTTGTGCATAACATCATAGCTCCCTAAAATTTTTAAATGTCTTTATGACACATGGTATGCAGAACTAAAGCCTGCCAACACTAGAGGTGCTGAAGAAGCTGCAATAACTCAAAAAAATCTCCCACCCAGGAACCAAGAGGTTGATGCTTTAGCTTGTATTTGTCTGATCTGCCCTACAGCACTGAAGAACAGCTCTATAGTTACCTAAAAATGTGGCCATAAAGGAGCTGCTGTGGGGTGGCTTTTCGGTAAAGCACTAGGCATTCCCATCAAATATTCTCACCTGGTTCATATAATACAAGATTGTGAGACCTGTTCTTGGTTGGCTTCAGCCACAAATGATGCCTTACAGCAGTGGACATGTGCATAAAGTCAACACACACTTATAGGACTGGCAAATGGATTACATAGGACCATTACCTAGCAGCACCAGTAAATATTACATGCTAACATTTATGGTTACCAACACATGTCTTCTACAAGCCTTTCTGGTCACGCATACTACCCAACACTGCACCCTCAAAGGGTTAAAATGGTTTAGTCTGTACACAATGTCCTATTGTATTGATAGTGACCAACAAATACATTTTACCAGGCATGGTGTACTATAATGGGCTTAGAAACAAGACATTGATTAGAATTTTCATCTACACTATAGCCCTTTGAGGATGGGACTAATAGAAACAATGGCTTGCTAACACAAAACATAAAGCACCCCACAAAACACATACATTGTGGAATTAGACCTCAGTGTTTACAGAATATCCTGTTTATTTAAGCCATACCCCCATGTGCCTTGATGAACATCTTTAAAGCATGTACCTTTAATCTTGAACAACCATGATAAAATGACCCACCAATTTCTTAGTAGGTGTAGATGATTGATGTTGGAATACACTGTCTCACGCCCACCACTGAGGACGTGGACCCCATGTTAACTCCCTAAATAATTGCTCATTACTCACCAAGCTGGACTTGTCCAAGTTGTTCTTTATCTGACTATCACTCTCAGTTCAGCAGAATGCTCTCATTTTATGCTGTTCCTCACCATACTCATGATCTTTGGGATACTAGAAGATATGACCCACCATTTTGAATTTCTTGGTAGAAATGATTAGTTCTCACTACACTGTGGTTTCTACTATGATTCCTCTCCATTGGGATTGATTTCAATCTCTCTTAGCTACTTGGAGTCCCAGGTATAATTTAAGCTACTTGGTATTTTGCCATTTCACTTTTTTTTTGCTTGAACTGCTTTTCCTCCCAAATATGTCTGCAGGTGTTGTTCAATTATTCAAGGCCAAGTTCACAATTAACATTCTTCAGTACTCCCACCTTTCCTCCTTCATCTTTTCAGGATTGACAGCCTGTCTTTTGACATTGTTTCCATATTTTTCATTCAATACATGTAGGATTATATAAGAAAATGGAATTGCAATTTTAAAACATTTATGACACTATTAGCTTTCTAACTCTCCTTTCCCAGGCAATACAAAAAAAAAATGCCTACTACCATTTCTAAGGTTCTATAACATAAATAGGTTACACTAAATTGTCATAGAGCTTCTAATAACCTTATCACCCTCAATGACAAATGCATGCACATATATGCACACACACATGCATTACTGCATACATGCACATGCATGTGAATGAAATATGTACACAATTTCTCAATAAGAAAAAATTCTCATGCAGAAAAGATGCCCACTGAGCTTTAATATATATTTATTACAAATAATTTCATCTATACTAGGACACATGTTAAATGTAAAATAATAAATTTTAATATTCTGCTAAAAGTATGTATGATAAAGCATTAATCACTGCAAGCAAGGATGATAACACTTTGTACTTATATTTAATATGTCTGCTTAGAAATATTTTTTCAATTATTAACTCCAGTTAACTGCACAAAAAGCCTGATGATGAAAATGTACTCTGGAGGCAATTTAATTAAAGACTATATTCTTACTAAGAATAGGAACAGAAGTAAACACTACATTATAGGAGAGAGATCAGCAACCATCTTGCTACAAAACATGGCAACTGATATTGGTGAGAAAGCAACCTTGAGTTGAACTCTTTACGACCTTGTAACTATAAGCTTCTACCCCAAATAAATATATTTTATAAAAGCCAACTGATTTCTTGTACTTTGTATCAGCACACCTTTGGTATACAAATACGGATAGTAAATGTTATATCCAGGGTAACCACTAAAAAATAATTTAAAAAATACAGATAAGGAAATGGAACGTTATGACTATGGTACATTACAAAAAACAATTAAATACCAGTCAAAGTAATAGGGGAAGAATTAAGGAACTGAAAAGGCTCATGGCATAGAGAAAATTAATAGCAAATTGGCAGTCATAAGTTCATCTTTATAGTAATCGCTTGAACAAATACCTAAGTTATTTCAGCACAGGTTGTCTCAATTCTATATCCTTATAGCTATGTCATGTTTAATACAATGTTCTTACATTAAAGTTTAGGATTTGTCTGCACACTACATTTGTACTATGTCTGCTATGTACTCTTACAACTCTTTTCCTCCATTTTCCTCACCTGTTTTCACTTTAGTGTTTAATTACAAAAATCATAAAGGATCAATGATGTATGCTAAAAATGAAAACAATATATTAACATTGAATGAGACATTCTGGTTATCTCAGAGTATTGATTTGAGGCCCTGAGACTGAGAAAATTAAATTAGAAGGTCCCTGTCACTCTAAGTATACTGCCTTTTCTATCCCTGCAAAAGATAGAGAATCCTATTCTGTATCCTTTACTTCATCATCCATTTGTAATCATTTTTGGAGAAATGAGGGTGTTGAAAGGGATTGATAAGAATGAGGGTATCTTTAAAGAGACTCAGAGAACGATGTGAACTTCACCTCTTCTTTGAAAAGGAAAAAGCATGGTGGTGTTTCTCCATTCTCAAACAAGAAAAGGGCTTCATTACAAGTATCATTTTAGAGGGCAGGTAAGCTTGTCATGGGAGTTACAAACACTACATATTGGAGACAGACATTTTATTTTCTTTTGATTGTCCCTGAGTTATGTGTTGGGAGAGTGTAGATTGTCTGATGTTTGACTCTCATTGAGATGAGTCTCACTTCAGGTTGAAATGTATATAAATCTGCCTTTGATGACAGATGGAAGACTGGGACTGTTGTGTGAGTCTCTGTTTCAGGAAAGAGGGTAACTTACCCTTTGACAAATTGGACAACAGTGCTTTGGTTCAAAGTTGATCTCTGGTCAGAAATTAGTGTTTTATAAGGCCATTCTGTGAATGCACCACTCCAGGATTCTTTGCTAGTTGGTGTTACTTAGGGGTCCAAATTAAATAGAACATTTTCACACTTGTTCTTACAATACATTGAGAAATGAAATTAAAAGAAAAGACAGAGTCAAAATATAACCTTCAGTACATATAACAGCTTATTCGAAGATGTAGCATTTTGATATTGTTTAAGAATTCTAAAACAAGTTATTGAATTTTGTTTGTGAACTGGTCTGGGCATATGAGATTGTATTGGATTCAGGGGTTTCACTTTTACTTCATTAAATAATGATTAAGGATTTGATTGGGCCATGTCAATAGGATGTTGAATCCCCACAGCCCTGGTGGGCAAGGACTCACAGAGTAAACAAGGTACAGGAGTTATTTGGAGTTTTGGTCCTGGAGCCCTGGGAAGTAAACACACAGAGAAGCATATACTTTAGACATGGGAGAGGCCCTGGGAAGAGAGATGAGCCATTTGCTTGAAAATCTACAGTTAAACTTTTGGAGAGATCAGAGCAGCTGACCCTGGAGAGGAATGAGCCCTTGGAGAGAGATGAGATTATTCTAGCCTAGAGCTGATATTGGAAGAATCTGGGACCATGAAGTCAAAAGAGGAAGAGAGAGCCTGAACCCTTGCAGACATCAGCAGCCACCTTGCTCCAACACGTGGCAAAAGGTTTTGGTGAGGGAAGGAAATCATCCTTTATGACCTGGTAACTGTATGCTTCTATGCCAAATAAATATCCTTTATAAAAGCCAACAGATTTCCAATATTGTGTAGCAGCACCTCTTTGGCTGACAAATACAGAAAATGACACCTATATCCTCTAATTCAAAATCCCAGGAGCAGGTAAATTTACCCAACTAATAATATTCATCTATCATCTAAGCAGGCAGAAACCAGGGCAGGTCTATCACAGTTAAAGAAGGGCCAGACTCAAGGGAGGTAAAGTGGTTCAGGATGGCCACTGACACTTAAACCCAAGGTAGGAAGGAAGAATTGGATGGGACTTGCCCATTACAACTATCAAAATTAACCATTCACAAATCATAGAGAGGTTAAAAGGGAAGAAAGATACTAATTCCTTGCTCAGGGGAAAAAAAGTATTGCTTATATATTTCTATTGGTCACACACAATGCTATAGATTATAAATATAGATAGAAGGTGACAGTTACATGCTAAATGACAGAGATAGATGATAGATGATAGATGATAGATAGAGAGAGAGATAGACAGATGATAGATAGATAGATAGATAGATAGATAGATAGATAGATAGACAGACAGACAGACGGGTAGATGATAGGTAAAGACAGAATGTGAGAAATAGATCGATGGATGTTACATCCACATAATACCAAAGGATGTGCTTTATAATATATTCTCCAAAATGTATTTAGTGGAGCAAAGATGATACACATTTTAAATGTTAACTGGAGTTGCCAGATTTCATTTCCAAATATATTTCATGCAAAATATATGTGAAAGTAATAAATATCCCTCACAACACCAAAAGCCAATTTTACTGATGTTTTTTAAACTGTTGAATAATATTTTTCTTGATGTAAATTACTTTCTTTGATTATTAGTAAGATAGGGTATGGCTAGAGCTGTTTAGTGGACATGTAGAATCCATTTTCTGGCTTTCATTCTTTGTCCACTTTTTATATGATTCAATTATTGCACTTTGTCAATTTGTAGTTGTTCAGTTTAAATTATGGGATTTAAAGTATTATCTGGTTATTTTAATTTAAATTATGTATTTTAAATCATTATTTGAATATATCATCCCAGTATGACAATCAAAGTTTGTTTATATGTTATGGCAAATGCCATATAGGTGTAATCTTTAAGTAATATATGTTGTCAATCTTTACATTTGATGGGTTTATGTCATGCTAAGGTATTTGATAGTATCTTTTTTTATATTTGATTTATATTATTTTTAAAGGAGCTTTAGATTAGATAAATGTTACATCAAAAATATAGGGGATTCACATATAACTCACCTTCACCCCCTCACACTTTTCTCCATTAAAACATATTTCATTGGTGTGGTACATATTTTACAATTCATGCACACATATTGAAGTATTGATACAATCATGGTCTATAGTTTACATTATGGTTTACACTTTGCACAGCATAATTTTATAAGCTTTTACAAAATGTGTAATGGCTTGTATCTGTCATTGCAATATGATACAGAACAAATCCAATGTCCCCAAAATGCCCCATGTTACACATATTTTCCCTCTCCATCTCTTAGAACCTCTGACAATCTATGTCTTTATATCAATGTTACAAATTTTTCCATTAGTAGAATACCAATAATTCTACTTTAGTCCACAGTGGCATTCTGCCCTTATGTTTTGTCATTTTACAATCTTGAACATTTTGTGGTGCTTATGTCCACTCTGTTTCTGATAGAAAGGGGGCTTAGATCCCTTAGGGAAGATGGATGCAACTGTTTTACTTGGAGTTGCAGATGCTGTCTGTTTTTTGAGATGGGCATTGTCCATCATCATCCTTTTGATAGTTGTCCTGACCAAGTCCTATGAACAGAGAATAGGTGTTTGCTGCAATTTGCTGAGATTCAAGGCTCAACTGGCATATGAAAAACTGGAAGATTTAAGTTTCTGAAACACATATAGAATGGGTATAGTGCTAATTATAGGTTTAGATAAAAGGGGTGCAAGAACCATGTGTAGGAAAATATAAATGGGTCCATTTATGAAACATTGGGGGATAGGTTATCAGATATTCCAAGGTAAGCCACACTGACAAGGTGCCAAATTCCTGGGGTTGTCTGCACTGCCTATATTGTCTAGATGTTTCTAGAGTTCTCAGGACACCTCTGGTTGAGACACTGTTTACTGTGGCAGTCAATAAGATCCTCCTAAGATGTGCATATGTGTACCTCTGGAAAGACCTCCTACTTCACTTTAAAATCTCTTAGTCATAAAAACTCATTTTTATGTAATAGTCCTCCTTTTTGGTCGTGGTCTTTTTACAGATGCATCAACAGTTGGCACTTGGTAATAATCTTTTTGTGCACAGGAGGTACATCCCCTGGAGTCATGTCCCATATTGGGCAGATAAGAGGGAAGGTAGTGAGTTTATATGTTGATTTGGTTTAGAGAGAGTCCACATTTGAGCAAGAGGGAGATTTCAAAAGATAATTCTTATGCAATATATAATACTAGGCTAAATTACAATTTCACTAGAACAAAGTTCTTTAGTACAAGCATCAATATCAAGGGCCTGGCATATTGAGCTATCCTCCTTTACTAGGCACTGCCAATGTACTCTAGGGATTCTTGCTACTCTATTAGAGAATGTAGCATGACGCCCCAGGATGGGAATTCAATATGCTTTTGGTTATTGTATGGGTATCCACCCACCTAGACAATACGTCATGACAACTTGAA
>JAQZBX010012833.1:0-40679 GCA_029593785.1 Cabassous unicinctus
TTCATGTATGGATGAAGGTAAAGATCATACTTTAAAATTTACTTACAGTAAATATCCGTCTGCCAGTTCGATCAAAAGTTACACAGTACACAGACGACAAGTGTCCAAGAATTCTTTTATGCATTTTCATGTGCTGATATACGGCAGTTGGAACAAGTCGCTCAAGTCTGTATTTCCCATTCAGCTTCCTTGAAAACAAAGTATCCGCTACCAACAAAAAGAGGGGTAAATAAATATAACCAGAAATTAATTTTCTTAAATTATCATTTTTCTAAGAATTCAAATATTCCAATTTCTCATATATTGGTGAAAATAAAGAAGCTTTCTAATTATGTGGCTCTAAATTAAGTCTGCAAAGTAGTCAATAACAAAATATATGTAATGCTTCAACTTCTAAAAAGCAGTTTCAAATATAATATAGGTTAAGTCAGGCATATTATTCTCATTTTAGATATAAGCAAATACAATTAAATGACCTAAGGTCACAAAGTAAGAGAAGCACAGAGATAGGATTAAAACCCTAACTTCTTTACTCTAATACTCTTCAAGAGCATTTTATGTGATGCTATTTTTCAAAAAGGCATCTATGAGAGTTTTTCTTACAAAAGCAGTTAAAACTGGAATCCAGTGGTATTTACTTTTCATCAACCACCATTTCTTTTAACTCTTGAAATTTGATACACAAATGATACTAAAAACAAAAACAAAAAAAAACTTTAAGATGAAGACAAAGGAATAATTCACTTGTATTATGACAAAAATAAACTAAATATCTCTGCCCAACAGCTGCATAACAGCTCCTTCTCTAGAAGGTATAAGCTCTCTTTTTTCCTACTCATCCATTCTAATCATTTTTCAAGATCTGACTGAAATTTATCTTTTGCCCTAAAGCCTAATCTGCTGACTATGGCACAAAATATTCTCCATCTGAATTATTACTGAATTTATTTTCTATACTGATAGTTTATGGACAAAGAAGGTGCTCAATAAATATGTGTTGAATGATCTGCAGGAACATTATTTACCTTATAAATTATCTTTACTATAAGGCTTTTTTTCTGACTGCTACTGCCATCTTAGAGAGCACGACAGTTTCTCACTGAAATTTAGCCTCCCCCAATTAAATATATATATATTTATAGAATACAGGTGTAGAGCCTAGTAACAATACTCTAAAATTGATGAAATATAAATACCTCAAGTGTGTTGTAAAAACTCTCAGTATTTATTAGTTTTTTATTCATACAATAAATGTTGACCACATACTATATTTGCAAGCAAAATAAAGTTCTTGGGGGATGGTAAGGAGATATGTAAATGAATGCTTTGCAGGTTCTAAAGGAATTAATATCGGAAAGAATAATTATGCTTATATATTCTTCTACAGCTATTATTTTACAATTTGCTAGAGTATTTCTATTGCTATTAGTATACAAGTTCTATGCAACAATCTACCTCAATACCTGGGAATATCTAAGGCTAGATCTGACAGTTGTGAGTTAACATATATAGGCTTGCTGATTATACAATAACTCAAGTGATTCAAAGTTTACATCATAGCTTAGTCCCTGACATATTTTTCCTGATGCACAGAAATGGCCTGATAAAAGATGCTCTCCAATGCTTTGGCTCCAAGACTGATTTAGAGCAAGAATCACACAGAGCTACAGACATCAACAGATCTGCCAAACAAGAACTCAAATCATCTTATCCAATAGCTAAGGATCACTGACATCTCAGACCGACCTGTCCATTCCATAAGAAAGTGAGTGATGATACATCAAACAAATGTTGAGTGTATTACCACAGCCAAGATGTACTTCCATCCAAAATTTATACATTTTCAAAATGTCAAAATTTGTGAAAATATCTAATACTGCTCAGGTATGAAACTATGATTGCTGAAAATAATTATAATATCAAAACTGTTGTCCCAAAGATGATGAAGCACTTGTATAGATGACAGGATTTTTAGATAACTTTATTATAAACAGAATTGAAAAATAAGAACTGTTATCTGAGATGTAAAAAATATTTATGTAATATTATATAATATCTAGGTTTATATATTTGTTAAACATAAGATATTTAATAAAGTATTTTGTAAGCAAAAAACACTTCCCTTAAATAAGAAAAAATGTTAGTGATCTAAATTGGGATTAAATCTATTTTCACTTTGTGAGTCAACTGAAAAAAAGAATATGTGCTTATAAAAATTATATTACAGTGCTCACTTCGGCAGCACATACACTAAAACTGGAATGATACAGAGATTAGCATGGTCCCTGTGCAAGGATGACACAAAGATTTGTGAAGCATTCCATATTTACCAAAAAAAAAAGTTACATTATAGTCAACATTCCAAGCAAATTTTTTCAAAAACTTAACTATGACACTGGGTGAAAAAGCAGTACTCTTTATAATGCTTAGCTATTAACTAACTATTGACTATTTATACTATGTGTCTTAAGGGAGATGATATAAAGGTACCTACCAGAGTCCTTATGCTCAACCAGTTTATATACTCGTACATATGCAGAGAACAGTATGTAGAGTTCTCAGGTAATATGCTGGTGACTCAGTCTTTATAAGTACAGGGAATTAGAGAAGAAAATATAAGTACTGTTTGGAAGCTGAAGTTTAACTGAGAAGACTGAATATGAGGAATGCCTGACCAAATGGAACAGGTAGATATGTTTTATAATCTAGAACTCCCTTTCAATGAACTCATTTTCTTTTATTATATCATTTGCAGAATGTCTATCTCCCCTACTAGATTTTAAGTACCTTAAAGTCAGATATACTTTCTTATTCATATTTCCCACAACTGGGAGTAAAGCATTTTAAATAAAAAAGTATATGAATGAATCTTAGTTAATAAAAATGGCAACTATTCACTTTCTAAAAAAAAATGGTAATAGATTAATTGAATTTTTGAATAAAAGGAAATGTCCCTCAGATTATAGGAACTCCTTAAATTTTATTAAACTAGAACATCAATTTATAAAATGAGCATGATTAAAAAGACATAAGAGTTCACAAAGGAATAAGTTCTTAATATGACATTATTATTATAGTTTAACCTTAAATGAAATAGCATAAATGCCTTTGGCTTCAAAGTACATTTATTTTTATAAGTATGGTGATGGGAAATAGTCTTAAATTAAATCTGCGAAAACAAATCTCTATCTTCTTCACTTGGTAAATTTTTTCTTATCCTCCAGGGCCAGCTCAAATGTCACCTCCTCTAGGAAGAACAACAAACTGCAAAAGCCTCCTAACTGGTTACTCGCTGACATCATTCCTCTGCTCAAAGCTCTGCAATACTCCTCATTATCTTCAGAGTAAACACCAAATTTCTTACACATCAGCCTACCAAGGCCCTGCATGATGCTGTCTATCATTACCACTCTGACCTCACCTGCAACTTCTCTCCCTTACTTTGTACGAACACTCTCATCTCTACCATTACTTCAACATGTCAGACATGCTTCTACCTTAGGGTCTTTGTATTATTGGCTATTCACTTTGCCTTGAGTGTTTCTCTCCCATATGGTTAATTCCCTCACCCCTTTCAAATCTTTTCTCAGTTGTCTGTCACCTTCTCAATGAGCCCTTATCTGATGAGCCCATTGAAAATTACAACTCACCCCCTACCACCTCCCATAACTCCTGATCCCTCTTATATAGGTCTTTTTATTTTTTCTCTTTATCCATCATTTACCACTTGATACTATACATTTATTCATTTATTATACACATTACTTGTTCTGTGCTCTCCCTACCCCAACATAATATGCTCCATTTGGGCAGAATTTTTTGTCTTTTTTATTCTTTCATTAGCCTAAGAACTGACAATGAGACTGGCAATTACTAGATGATCAATATATATTTGTTGAATTACACATTAACAAAACAATTAGGTTTAGGAATAAAACAAAAGTGGAGAATTTCTTTATCTGACATTATAGAGCCAAATTATCTCTATATAGTCTTCATTTCAACTGTCCTACTGAATAGGTTTAACTTGGGGGAGGGAAAGCCAATATATTTACTTAATTTCCTGAAAACAGAACAACAAATGAACAAAAAATTCTGGTAATCACTGCCTATTATCCATTTGAAATATCGACCCCTTTAAAATCTGAAGGAATAAGAGGAACAAAAGAGTGAAAAGTGTCACTTGTAACGATCACTGAAAATCAGTCTTAGAAACCAGGTCTGTATACACAAGTCTACAGAACTAATTATTAGAGATAAACAAAAGATCCACGATTTCTTAAAGTTATACACAACTTTGTACGTATGTAGCCTATGGGTTCTTATCCATTATTTCTCTTGGTACTAGGATGATAAATTCCCCCATGACACTTATTCTTAGTTCACACCCAGTTATCTTCTTAAATTGACTTATTTCTCTAACCACAATATTAATGCATAATCAATTTAGAAAATAATATAAATGAAAAAAGAAAAATTCATAATTCTATCACTTAGAGCAATTCCAAAATTTTACAAAGGTTTTCCTCATAAGCAGCATTTTAACAGCTATGCTGCATTCCTTAATATAAGAGTCAAGCTGTAAGTTTGACAGAACTATGTTCAAAGTTGACACTTGGAAACTTTAAGCAAGTTACTCCAAGCTTCAATTTCGCCAGTTATATTACTAGAATTATTTTCCACAAATATACTTGACTTTCATATATTGTTCTTTGACATTCCACTACTTCACAAATTTTACGTCAATTCTATCAATATTTTCCCTTCCTTTGTGATTTCTTCTACTGCTTTAATATGAATAGTGCTCTTATTCAAGCAGTACTTATAAAAACATCCATTTACATTTTCTTTTACTTTTTTGTTGTTTTTCTCATTTAAATCTTTAATGTATCTGGAGTTTTAGTACACACTTTGAGATGAGACTCTAAAGTTATTTTTTCCCCGAAATATTCATTTGTTCTAGCATTTTCACCTAATTCTTCGCTTTTCCAAAATAAATTGCGATTAAATTCTCTTATAAATATTTCTGTGCTAGGTCACTGACCTGCCTGATGGCTGATTTATATGCCACGATCAAAAGTTTAATTTTTATAAGCTGATGCTTTAATATAAACTCAGCTATTATTCCTCATTATGAGTTCATTTTAAAATGTCTTGATTACGTAACCAAGAATGATACGTATTCTTGGCTACGTATTATCATCTCATCCAACATAAGGGATTAATTAATGAAAAGTTGTTTTTTTTTTAAATCAGTGTTGGAAATGTGACTTGAGTTTCATTCACTTATAAACAACTGACATATTTCTATTCGGAAACATGGTGTTTTCTTCTTTTAGCTGGGCTCAAATTTTCAATGCAAATGAATTTAGAAAAAGCTAAGCATAATAAAGCTACCTCAGTTTCTTTCACTATAGAAATCTCTACTATTTGAATCAATTTCATGAGAAAAACATACAGGTAACTGCCATAAAAGAGTATATGCAATATCCTTAGTCACTACATTTTTGAGAAAGACATTAGAAAAATACATAATAATCTCTACAAATAAAGTATTAATTCAGAAATACCATTAACTCCCTCCCAAAATATTTAGGTTTATTTCTCCTTTTCCAAGTACTTTGTAAAATGGACAAGAACACATGGTGAAACTGTAATAAATTATCCAAGATCAAAATTAACCATGGCTTAAAATAAATTTTTGGAAAAATTGGAATTACTATGAATCACCCAAAATCCAAGTTAGTTTTTCTGTTGTTGTTGTTATACATGTTAAGAAGAATAAAAGGTGATATACAGTGTCTACTATTTGTGAGAGAATTGTTCCCCCTCAACATTCAGAACTGGAAAACCTGAGAACTATGTCCACAACTGCTGCCAACTCTTGAAGGCAGAACCTGCTGGCATCATAATGAATGCAAGGAAAGCATACAGCTTATAGGTTCCAAAATCTAGAGAATCAGTTTTGTGTATGTGTGACAGTAGAAGAATTAGGTGAGGAGGCAGAGAGGACAGAATATGTAACTCAGAAGGTATCTCAGTATAACTTGGGAACATTTCTAACACAGAAAAATAGAATAATCCGGTAAGAAACAACAGAATATTTTTACCAGAATGTTTAACTAATTTTTATTAAATTTGTTTTTTACCATGATTTAACTATTTTTATTTTAACGTAATTCTGGCTAAAGAAAACACTTGGAAGGAAAGCTGCCAGGTTTTCTGAAAATAAAACACAAAAGAAATTATAATTTGTAACTAATAACCAAATAAAAACTCCCTAAACTAAAGTACAAAAGAGTGAAACTGAACAATCAGTACACCTAGGTCTTAATCTCCACAATTTGTGTTAATAAAGGTTTTCTAAATATAAGATTAATAGCTCATAACGTAAAACAAAAGTTTGTAAACCTATTAACTAAACTTTAAACAACAATGTTAGTGAGAAACACATAGGCAAAAGCTTATGAAAACAAATTCGAAACGTGATTTACCCCTCATAAATGCCATCCCCAATTATGGACAATAATGAATAGTTTTCCCACAAAGTACTGTTACATCCATGACTGACAGGGCAATTTCTACAAAAACGACCTCCACAGTTCACTGTCTAAACAGTTGTCTATATAGAGACGGTGATGTCAGAAGGTCTAGCAAATAAATATATGAAGTACTTAAAGCAAAAAAAATTACATAAAATTTGTTTTAGAAAACCACAAAAGTATTCTAACGAAAAGGAAAAGAGATGGGGGGGAGGTCACAAAAATAGCTAATTTTAACTCTCTAAAAGAGACTATGCATAAGTCAGAAATCAAATACTTTGGAAAAATGACTATGAAGGAAGAGGAGAGCCACCAGGGCTAAAGAGAGGGGTTCTTACTAGCAGGACTTTGAGAATCTGATGATAGAAAAACTGTCTCATCTGATGCAATTAATAATGTGGCTAAATGTTAAAATACAATACAACACACAATGTGGGGCAAAAACAGACAATAGGACACCATTATGATGTGCAGCAGGTTTGGAAAATAATGGTTAACATTTACTGAGTGCTTTATTATGTGTCAGGCACTATTTTAGGCACTTTACATATATTTTCATTTAATCCTCACCCATCTTTGAAGTGGGTATTAATAAGGAAATGAAAAGGACAGAAATGATTAAGCAACTTTCTCCAAGGTGAAGCCCAGGTTTGAACTCAGGTATTCTAATGCCAAAGAGCACAGTAACTATTACATGCTATCTATGTAGACAGATATTAGGAAAAAAGACTGAAAAAGAAAAATGTCAAAGTACCAGCAGCAGCTATGTCATGAAACAGACTGATTTTTGAGCTGTTGTTTTCCAAGTTTTCTCCACTGAGTGTATATTCATTCTAATTTAATTTTTTAATTAAACAATGTGGAGCTCTATCTATCTCAAGGAATTCATAAAAGCAATATGAAAAACCCAAAGCCTCTAGAAGATTAAATACAAGGACTGATAAAAAATAGACCCAGGGATAAAGATACAAGAAATTTAAATTATTTAAACATAAGGAAAAAAAAAAACCCTAAAGACTAAGTATACTAAAGTATATGAAGGTATGGGATGCTACAGACAATGATAATTGCCTATTTGACACTAGATTGAAAAATGCTATAAAGAAAAAATTCACATCTATAGTTTGATATGAAAGCTATAAACTACTACCATGGAACTCAATTTTGTTTGTGAGTTTTATTTATAAAATCTTTTCCACTGAGTTTTTAAAGTAAAAGAGAAATACAAAGACATTTTGTGCTCACTTTTATTTGGGAAGGTATTAGGAGGAACTTTTTACATTCAGTTCACCAGAGGCAAAGTTGAAAGGCTTGTCTTGATCATTCTTCTAAGGTTACTAATGCAGATATTCTCTAGGATATGACAACCAAATATTCATAATTTTAGGGCCAGAGACAATTTGGGAAATAATTCAACATAGGTTGGTTTTTTACAACACCATCTGGTCTCTATCGTCCTGCACTTGTAACTAGTAGCCAACTAACACAGTAAGAAGACAAATAAATCACCCTAATGGTAGCTATGAGGAACAGTTACAACTTCAGTTAAAGTAAAAGGATAATTTCTGAGTAATAATTAGGTAATCTAAGCACCTTAAAAAAAATAAAATATATATATATATATATATATACATACATAAAATAACATTTATGTAAGCAAATGCACATATATGCATATGTATTTATATATCATCTTACAAATATTGGTATGTACTGTGAAAATTTTTGATTTTTACCCACAATAAAAAAAAAAAAAAGTAAAAGGAGTTGCAATTTTCGATGGATAATCCTGTAATCAGCTTTCTGTCCACAAAAAAAGTGGGGGTAGTGGGGAGGAGCAATAAGGAGTAGAAGAATAAAGGGCTATAATCACCTGGGCAACGTAACACCCACAAAAGCGTCTTCCCTCCTTCATACCCATGAAAGCTGCTTCTCTCCTCATTTTTCTACTATAACTAAAATATTTAGTATGCACAGTAGCTATCCTCCAAATCTCTATATATTTAATTTTAGTGTTTAGCCTTACCTCCTATTTGTAGGACACCATATTTCTAAGATTTAGCAGATACCACAAAGATGAATAATGTATGAAAAGGAGAACCCAAGCACTAACTGAAATAAAACACAGAAAATGAAAAGATGATTCCAAGAGTTAAGGGGGGGGGGGGGGCAAAAAAAAAAAAAAAAAAAAAAAAAAAAAAAAAAAAAAAAAAGCATGAACCAAGTATACAACAAGCACACTTAAAATGCAGGCATTTTAACTACTAGGAACCTCTTTTCTTTCGTGGAAACCGGTCTGTTACTTCAAACAGAAAACACAAAAATGGTACAATATTTTCAGTTTTACGTCTTTTTTAAATTTTTTAAATATTTTAAAATTTTCATTTTTCTTTTAAGTAACTTTTTAAAAAGTTATATAACTTTGTCTCATGTTCAACACGTTAATAATTCAATTTTGAGGTAGCAAACATTTATAGAGCACCTATAAACACTGTTACCATGTATGGCTAGGGGATGTAACAGTGAAAAAGAAATTACATGGTACTTACCCTCTTTGAGATTGAAGTCTAGCAGGGAAGAAAGACATGAAAAACAGGACTTACAACAATGATGAGTGTTATCAAATAGAAAGAAAAGGGAAATCCTGAAATATACAACAAAGAGTTCTAAACATATTGTGCATGTGTTCGGGAGGAGGAGGAATCACTGGGGTCAGGGTAGACTTTTCTGGAAAAAAAAAAAAACATACCTGACATTTAAACTAAGACCTGAAAAATGAACAGCCAAAGAATGTTGGGGTGGGGAGCATATTCTAGGTTGAGAAAACAGCATGTGCAATAGCTTGAGACTGAAAAGAACGCAGCATTTACGCAATATAAAGAAGTCCAATACAGCTAGCACACGAAGTGGTAGGGTGCCAAGAGAAGAGCTTGATAAGGTAGGCAGGGGCAGACTGCTTTCTAAGCTATGTTAGATATTTGGACTAAATCTCAACAACAATAGGTTGAAAGTTTTTAGCATATTTACAAGAAAGGATGTGGGAGTAATTATATAAAGATCTGCTTTTGGATAATTTATTGGAGTTTTAGCTTTCAACTTCAATGAGAATGCATTGGAAAGGATATAACTAAAAGCAAAAGCTTATTCTGCAAAAGAACTTGAAGGGTTCAGAAAACAAAATTTCATTTTAGAAAAAATTTTATCAGTTTGACACCAAGAGACTCCTAAGGTTTTCTCAAGAACATACCATGTTTCACTATCTTTACAGTCTACATAGTAAGGCCGATTTCAAAAGAGTTTCTATATCCAAATTAATAAGTGGGCACAGCTGGCACAACATTAATGCATGAGAAACAAAGACTATGACAGAGAAGACAAAAGAAGCAGGTACTTTATAAACATGATATAAAATTAAATGCATATCCGTAAATTTAAAAAAAATTAAATGCATAAGATCTGAAGAAAAATAACTGGGAATATAACTTAGTTACTACTTCTTTAAGCTTCAGTTTACACATTAATAAAGTGGAATAAGGGTACGAGATCTGTAAGAGGTGCTATAAAAGCAAATGTGACAAAATGTTTTATAAATGAAAAGGTATTATATACTATAAACTACATTGACCGGTCCAAACAATATATTTTAAAAGTAAATCTGCAAACAGTTTTACTTTTTTTAAGGCTTTTGTGGAAAATCATTTTTCTCCTCTGCAGTTTTCTTCAGGATGTGAACAAATTGCTGCTCTATTTAAGTTCTACTCAGCCTGACCATGCACTTCCCAGTTTCAAAAGATATCTAGGAAAATATTTAAATTCTAACTTCAAAGGATCCCTAGAGAAATTCAAAATAAAAATCAAAGGCCTAATTAAGAAAATATATAATATAAATAACTTTATTTACAAAGATATAAAAATTCAGCTTCAAATCCAATTATCAGTCTGGAAAATATGTGATGAAATCTAAAAGAGAAAATGGCTAGTGCTTCCTAACTACTACTGGAATTGCTTGTTAGATATATCACAGACATACCTGGCAGAAGGGAATCCCTCACCACATCTACAACCTAAGAACAAAACTCACCTTATTATTTACAAAAGAAAAAATACACTACAAGAGCAACAATTTAAACTCACCTAAAGAAACTGTCATTCTTCAAACTTTCTCCCCTTTTTTTGTCAACCATAATTTGAAAAGGAATTTAAGCAAAAGAAAAAATAAAAAAATAAATGTCTATTTTATACATTTGGCACTTTCATAAAGTGCATTACCTTTATTTCCCATTTAAAAAAAAAAATGAAAATACATCTTGGAAGTCTCTTAAACCTGTTTTTTTAAATATATATATATATTTTTTAAAAGCTATTTAGATTACATAAATTTTACATAAAAATACAGGGGATGCCCATATGCCCTGCTCCCTATACCGCCCACATTTTCCCATATTAACAACATTCTTCATTAATGTGGTACATTCGTTACAACTGATGAAAACATTTTGAAGCATTGCCACTAAGCATGGATTATAGTGTACATTGTAGTTTACACTCTCTCCTGCACAATTTTGTAGGTTATGGCAAGATATGTAATGGCCTGTATCTGTTGTTATGTCATTCAGGACAATTTCCAAGTCCTGAAAATGGCCCCATATTACACCTGTTAAACCTGTTTTTAAAGTCAAAAAAAAAAAGAGGGAAGGAAAGGGACTGGGGTCTGGCAAGTTGGGGGCAGAACAGGAAGGAGAAAGTTAAAAACAAAACAAAAGAACTGTGTCAAAAGTAAAAATGAAACTCATTCAGGGAACAGTTTACAAAACAAGACTAAAACAAAAATAATAAAGCTAAGTCAGAAATGATCATAAACAACACAAATTATAAAACTAAATGACTAAAATTAAGACTAGGAAACGAGAAATAGGTTGAAATAAATGTATTTAAAAAGTGAAGAGTAGATACCTAACCAGGAACAAAAAATGAATTGAGTAAAAGGCAGGAAAGGTACAAGATTGTATAGAGAATACCGGAAAAGAATAAAGTGAACAGGTAAGAAACTCAGATTATTATTACAATCTTACAATTTACTAAATTATATGTTAAATAATTATGTTAAATTATACTATCCATTATATGTTAAAATTGTGTTAAACCATATAAATACATAATGCAAAACAATCTTTCTAATAATTATAAAAACACTGAAAGTGAGAAGGAAGAAGTCTTTTTTTCAAATACATACTTGAGATTTAACAACAAAGTAATTCATTAAATGGTAATTACAGAAAGAAAAGGCAGAAAGTAATATTTATTGCTGTCTACTCTGCACCTAAATTATATATACTACATTTAGTTTAAATCTCCAAATAACAACATAAGGTAGGTAATAGCCCATTAACAGATGAAGAAGCTGAGGGGCTGAAAAAATAAAAAATTCACTTAAAGGCAAACAGCCAAACTAAAGGAAAGTCAAGACTGTACCTAGTTTTAAGTGACTCCTTGCTGCCCTTCTGAAACTAGTTTTCTCAGAGAATCACAAAATTATATATATTAGACCCTAAGACTTCTTATAATGAATAGGATTCTTAGCATTCACTGGATGTTTGGATGGTAAAGCTGAATTTCAAGGCAAGGCTGTTTCCTTATACTCATGTATTTTTAAGAATCAGGTTCCCCAAGACTTCTTATCCCCACCCACCAAGACTGCACAGTATAACAGTAATCTTGCCACAGAAGCCACAACAAAGCTAGGGAAATATCTAGGCAAAACACCAAACAAGATGAGAAATAGAAGGAAGAGTTAAAATGTTTGAAAGGAAGATGCAAACAACAAGGCAATCAGTAAAAGACTGTTTAATTTATTGCACTCTTTTTCACAAGTCAGACATGCATTCAATCTCCAAATTTAATTTTTTTAAAAAACTGCTTTAATGTATCTTAGTCTCTTCTTTCCTGATCTAGCCACATACTCTTTCATTACTGAAGGTACAGCTATTTACCATAGACAAATACAGAGTAAACTATACCTGAAAAGAGGCATAATGTGGCTAAGGAAGTGGGAGAAAAGGAAAATGTCAGAGATCCATTGACAACTTGAAAAGCAAATGCTGCTATGCCATGTACTCATCTCTTCCAGAGTAAAAGAGTTAGAAGCTAGTAATAACAACATACTCCCTATATCCACGTCAGCAGTGTTACTGATTTGAACATCAATTACCTAACCAAAAAACAGTTTTTTGCTTTTGAAATATTTCTAAAGGAGGCTCTAGAGGGCTGGAAAGCAGCTGACCACTTTGGGTCTCCTGTCCTGAGACTGAGTTCCAGTCCAATTTTCATGATTTACCTCAAAGACAAGAAGGTACAAGATAGACAGGGTATATAAGCAGATAATAAAATAAAATAGGATAAGAGAACACTGAGACTAACAAAGAGTGGGTTCTTAAATCGTGCAGATATGGGTTTTAATGAACTAACCCAGTTTATGCATAAGCTTAATTTCTTAAAAAAAGAGTTTCTGGGCTTTTTCCCCCTTGCCTCCAAGCTATCCTTGTATCAAGCCTATCTCTTCTTGTTCCTACCAACTATTTCATTTTTAACTCCTTACCCTTCTCTAAACTTTTTCTAGTCCCACCCCATTCCTCAGTTACTGACTGACTCTTCATTTAATACTTACTTATGCTGAGGAGTTGGATCTATAAAAGTAGTAAAACAATCTGGGTCTCCTCCAGGACCTCATAGCATAATAGAGGAAACAAAGGTAAATAAATTGTCACAACCATGTGATAAAAGCCACAGCAGAGATAAGAATAAGCACTTAATTCTGCCCAGTGACATTTAAGCTATAAAGGACAGATGTTCACAGAATAGACAAAGAGAGGGACATTCCAGAGAGAAATAAAGCACGGTGCAGAGACAAATAAATGAAAAAAAGAGACTGGTTTATTCAGCACAAGGTAAAAGTGAGAAAGCAGCAAGAAAAGTGAGAAAAGGTCATCAGTGCTAATGAATATGCCCAATTCATTCAAAGGGCTGAGAATATTCAAAGTCACTGAAGGGAAGGAGGACTTTCTACATGATCACATTTGCATTTTAGAAAATTTAGAGCAACTGTTCTCAATTGGAGGAAATTCTGTTCCCAGGGAACATCTGGCAATATCTGGAGGTATTTCTGGTTATCACAACTGGGAGGGTGCTACTAGTATTTAGTAGGTATGGGCCAGGATTGCTGCTAAACATCCTATGATGCACAGTACAGCCACCTACAAAAAAAAAAAAAATTATCTGGCCCAAAATGTCATATCCAATGTTGAGAACCTTGGTTTAGCACTAAATCCTAGGGTACAGGAATGAGACTGAAGGCAGGCAATCAGGTTCCCTGTAATTTCTTAGGAAAACAGAGGCCATGTCCTGGTTCACCACACAACTCCAGTTTCTAGCCTAGTGCCTGGTATAAATAGAGGACTAAATATTTACGTGGTAAATGAATGAATGATGCAGAATTCCAGGCAAGAAGTAACAAGGCCTGAAATGTGACTGTGGCAATGGTGGTAATGGAAAAGATTCAAGAGAGTAGAACAGGATATACAAGTCTGACTAGACTTAAGAAATGAACAAGAAGTCTGAAAATGATTTCCAGTCTTCTGGTGTAGAATAAAGTTTTATTCTAGAGGGTCAAAAGTTCAGTTTCAGAAATTTTTAAGTTTGAGACAAATGTGAGATATTCAAGTACAGAGGTCCAATAGTTAGCATATAGTCTGAAAATATCATTTAATAAAGAAAAATCCAAATTAGCCACTATTCTGATCTTCAATAATCCTCTGAGTTACAGCAAGAAGTTTCTTCAATAAAAAATGAACAAACCCTAAAAGCAATTATGGTATCCTGAATTGGATCCTAGAATAGGAAAAGGTAATTAATGGAAAAACTTGATGAAATCTGAATAAAGTCTAGTGTTTAGTTATTAGCAATATACCAATGTTGGTTTCCTAGTTTTGAGAAATGTACCAGGTAATATAAAATTGAAATATTAGAGGAAACTGGATGAGGGATATACAGGAATTCTGAACTACCTGTGTACCTTTTCGGGAAGTAATTTATTAAAAAAATTTCTATTCCATATGTGTCAAAACTTAAATATTTACAACTATATTAAATAGTTAAACCTATAATTTTTTAAAAATATATTTTTATTGAGGTATATCATTCATACATGAACATACATTAACAATAATGTATGGTAAAAGTTGTTGAACTTACGAAACAAACACGCATAACATCATACGGGCTCCCATACATCACCCCTCCACCAACACCTTGCATTGTTGTGATACATTTGTTAAAAACTATGTAAGAGCATCTTCAAAATATTACTGCAAACTATCACCCATATCTTACATTTAGTGTATTTTTCCCCCAACCCACCAAAATCTATAATTTAAGAAAAGCTAAAACGCTAAGATGAATTTTTCTTCTTACTTCTATCAACACATGGTGATACCAAATAAAGAGGAAAAGAAACCTTTAAGGTAACCAGACAGAAAATGGCAAAGAATCAACAAAAGTATATGTAAGCCAGTAGTATAAATATTCATGTTTTAAAAAAAAATTCTGACCCACCCTCTGTGATAGCTTGAAATAATACATTGTGTCACTATGCAGGCTAATTATTCTGCAAAGAAACGATGAATGTTTTCTTCCCATTACCATCCTATCATTCACAACTTTATAGCAATAACAAGACAAACTACTACCAGGATGAACTCTGACAAGATACTAAATGATCACTATAAGTATAATCATTTTCATTAGTCCAGCTTCTCGAGTGGTTTCAACAAATATACATAAGTACAAAAAAGAAAAAAATGGCAAAACTGGTGCTCCAATATAGGTGTTTCTTAGTATAAAGAACTAAGATGTGCATGAAAAGTGAACGCAAGAGGGGAAAAACCAAAAATTTTATTTTAAATCCTAAAACTGAAGTAAGATTCTTCAGAAAGGTACAACAATTATCTGCTTGGTAATTAATTCCATTATCTGAAGGTACCAGTCAAACTGGTACCTATATCCATGTTGGCAGTATTAGTGTATTAACATCAATGACCCAGTCTAAAATATTTTATCTGATTTAATACATATCCTCTAAAAAAATTACTAAAAACCAATTTTATAGATTTTATTAAATGCCAAGTGTTATTATCGGAAACTTACTGGGAATAAGGCACAGCACAATGGGGTCTGAAAGCCTGGACTGAATCCTGGCTACATGACTTACTAAATGAGTGACCTTGATCTAGTGACCAAAATTCTCCATGCTTCAGTTTTCTTATCTGTAAAATAAGCATAATAATTCCTACCTACAAACTATTTAATGGCTTAAAAGAGAAAATACATGAAAAGTGCTTAGAATAGTGCCTGACACAAATTAACTGCTCACATAGCAAATGTTAAGAATAAAGTTATTTATCATCCTTAATTCTTATACTTTCACTGCCTACCACAGGCTGCCTGGCAATGTGTTCAAAGATCAAACATAACATATTCCCCTTATTATATGGAAATGCAGATTTCTAAAAAGAATATACGCTTTTCCCCTAAAGTGGAAATCTCCAGTAATATTTTACTTTTCCCTCCTTTCAGGAAAACTATTCTACTCCCCAGTATAATTTTCTCATTACTCAGTATCACAAATCTTTCTTGTTCTCAATAGTTGTTCATTATAGTATCGGAATCATAATTTAACCAAGAAAATATGTTTAAAAAAAACAATTATGCTGCAAATATCACATAGGATACTTCAGTGCTGAAGAGCATGGACTTTAGAAAACAGATCAGAGGAAGCATCAAAGAGAAGAAAAGATGGAAAATATAGAAGAGGGGGTAATAGAGAATATAAAGTGAGAAAGCCTAATATGTTTAACTGGAGTTCCAAGGAGGAGAGAGAGAATGGAGCAGAAACAGTATTTTAAAAGGTAATGGCTGAGAACTTTTTAGTCAGTAAAAGACTTAGCTTAAAGCAGCCTAATAAATCTCAAAGAAAGACATATCATAGCCAAACTGTAGAAAATCAAACAGAAAAAGAAAATCCTAAAAGAAATCCAAAGAGATCACCTTCAAATCAGCAACAGTTTGAAAATTTAAACCCAAATATATCAATAATTATATATAAAAGACTAAATGCTCCAGATAAAACAAAAAGATTGTCATATTGAACTTTTAAAAACCACTTCAATGCTATTTTCAAGATATAAAAAATAGAAGGATACAAAAAGGTTGAAAGAAAAATGATGGCAAAAGATATAGTATACAAACACTAAATAAAACAGTTATGCAAAACTGTGACATTGAATATCAGTTTAAGTATTAAGGAAAGGAAGAAATAAGTAGGATTTGGATAGGCAGATTTCGTGAAAGTAACATTCCTGGCAAGGGGAACAGAGGTTATGGTTAAAATATAAAGGTTCTGAAAGTCACTTGGTGCTTGAGAAACACACCACCATTAAAATATCTTAATCAACCTCTTTATACACCTTGAGCGAAAGACTGACACAACAAAGATAGAAATGAATACAATTACTATCACAGTGTTACACAGTTTGAACTAGTAAGGAGGAAGGAGACACTAGAAGCATGTAGACTAGACTGGATGCCATGGTAATCCAGGCAAGACAAGGGCCTGAACAAAGGTGATTAGAATAGAGGTGAAAGGGATAATCTGGGACACATTTCAAGAGGAAGACATAGCTATATTAGTTTTCCTTTTTTGAAAATTTAAAGGTGAAAAAAAGAAAACACTGCAGTTCTGCAAAGAAAATCAAGCTATTTTTGTTTTCTACCATTACAACTAATCTGAATTATGAAACTCTGCACACTAAATCAAATAATACATTTTAATAAACCATTTTTGTAAAAATAAAATGCCAAAGTTTTAAAATTCATAATTACTCATTGGTGTTACTTCTTTACTGTATCACTAATTATCAGAAAAAAATCTGATAGTTTAGCAAGCTTTTTACTCATTTAATGCTGATGTATATAATTTGAAGTTCTGGTTTCAGAGTAAATAAAAAACATTTTTGTTTATTTTTAAAAGCCATTTACCAAGACAATATCAATTAGGCAATGAGGTCTAACAACTCACCAATGCTGGGTGGGCTGCCATAGTTAATTGGTGACTCGGGTGGCCTTCCACAATGCAATGCAGCCAGAGCAGATCCTTTCCACACAACATGCTTGCAGCCTATTAAACACACACATTTTTATGCGTACAAGGACATAAGACAAAAAGTGGGAAAAATGTCTGTATCCTAACAAAGTTTTCATACTTTTATTTGTGCGTAGCAAGGACTGTCTTCCAGCTCCTAATAAAGTTTGTACTCCAGGAACGCTTTGAGGAATTTCTTGTTCAAGAAGAGGTCCTAGTCGATGACATATTTGCAGCAAGTGATCAGGTGCTAAATGTCTATAATACTTCACCTATTAACGGAAAAGACAAATACAAAAATATTTGCTAAAGAAAGTGATAAAATTCTTTGTTATCAATATTTCCTAAAGTTTTTAATTTGACAGTACATTAAAACATTTTTTGAAGTATAGTAATTTGGTCTGGCTAGTCAACATTTCATTTTTCTTAGGGGGGAAGCTCACCTTTACTTGGTGAAACCACCTGACTCACAGAATAAAATAGCTGCTGCAACTATTAATCTAAGCCACTGCAGAGTGCTAAAAAAACTAAAGAATCAATGTAAACTAAATATAGCAAGTTATAAATATAACAGATCCTGGTCAATGCAAATATAGATCAGTGAAAACATGTATGGCATTATAACCTTAAATGGCATGTTTCAGTTTAAAATTTGAATTTTCAAAAAATTCAAGCAGTAACAAAACCATTCAACTATAAAATTAATACAATACTTTGTGCCTTTGGTTTTATAAAGAAAATCTTCAGAATTAAGGATGAAAGAAACTTGCAAGTTCATCTTCTCATTTTAAAAGTTAAGAACACTTAAAATGAAACATCTTATGCTGAACTTTATAATTTACCAAAAATCTTATAGAAAGGCAAAATTCCAACTATTGCTTTAAACAAGTTCTGACTATAAAATCTATCTATGTAACTTTAAAAAGTCTGAGAGCTTTTAGAGCAACTTCAAAATACTGATTAATTTATGTTAGAGTTTGAAACCATGAAAAGAAATGCTAATATTTTTATTACCCATCTCAAAAGTCTTTTAGTAATAATATTAGCAGAATAATCTAAAAAGAATCAGAAAAAACAAGGCATACAATTGATTACTTTATATTTAGGTACCAAGTTCAAAAATTTCCCAACATAGTACCTAAATATTCTATTTCAGCAGTTCTCAAAGTATGTTCTGGGAACCCCTGTGAGGGCCCTGAGGTCAAAATTATATTAAGACCCTTTCGCCTTTTTTTGCTCCCATTTTCTCATGAGTATTCCAGAGGCCACATGGGGTGTGATATCACAAAACTGAATACAGATGGAGATATGAGAATCTCACTGTCTTCTATTAAGCCAGACAATAAAGAGATTTACAAAATCACAAAACAATGCCATTCTTTTCACCTTTGTTTTAATTTGGAAAATATTTGTTATAAAAAAATATTATTTTAACACATTATGGGTTTCTTTTGCTATTATTTTAAAGAAATAAAATTTTAAAACACTGTTTCAAATTCTAATACGGTAAATACCAATAGATTATAATCCACATAAACAAAAACTCCTTGGGATACTCAATGATTTTTATTAGTGTAAAGGGAGGGGTCCTGAGACCAAAAAGTTAGAGAATGGCAACTTTAGTATGAAATTCTTTATGATAAGACTGATTTGGGGAGAGGAGATGGGTCAAATCATAGAGGTTGGCTAATAGTCATTCTTCTAAGCTGTAGCCAATTGAGAAAAACCTACCTTATTCTTTATAATACACTCCTGTTATGGAGACAGCATGAAATCATGTTGTCACACTTTGACCATTTAAAATACTTCAGAGCCAGGTATACAGTAGGTTTGTCAGTAAGTATTGATAGAATGAATACTTCCAGGGGATTCACAAAGTTTCTCTTAAAAAGCCTGACTAATACAAACACTGCTATTAAAGCCTTTGAGAAATCCTGAAAAGAACCAAACTCATTTAGCTTCAGAATCCCTTTTTCTCTAATAATTTCCATCATCTTCACTCGGAACCTACTTTAGGAAATGCTAATATGCTCAGCTAAATGAAACAGAAAAAGATTAGGATATATACCAAAATATGAGTTTATAAAATTTATTTACACCTTAAACTATAATCTCCTTCAAAATAATTTACTTAAAATAAAATGTAAAAGTCTAGATTTGTAAGATCTCTTCTAGTTTTAAATCTGTATATGACTATTTTAATGTGGCATCTTAAACTGACCAAAATTTCTTTTAAAAATTTGTCTTTAAAAAGATGAAGTTCATTACTTATTAACTTCAATTTTATGATTATTCTGCTACAGGGTCTGGAAAACTACATTTTCAGATAGTAAACCTGAAAATCCTTACCGAATTATACCTTTTTATAAATTATGAATCTTCTTTTTCTGACTAATCTTTGATAATTTAGTATATTTCAATTTTTAAAGATCAATTTTCATTGTAAAGTTAGAAGATGTATTTTCAGGTCATAAGTCATCAGGCTCTCTCTGGCTTTTGAGACTTTACATAAAAACTGATCACTCTGGTGGAAATACTTTACCTGCCTACCTCCACACCTACTTCATGTCTCAGTTTATGGCTCACAGCCTTCCATAACCTGTTCATATCATTCCTACCCTTCTGGACACTCCATAGTCCCCACTGAAGATTATACTCCTTCCCAAATGTCCCTTCATCTGCCAGCATTTTGTGGTACTTATACTGTATTCATTGTTCTTAATATATTTTGAAACCTAGACTTCAGTGAAAATCTATTGGCAGCTATGATAACTCTTCCTCAAAGAAATACACATATAGACCAAACCACTAGCTATCCTGTCTTTGCGGTTCATGGAACCTCTGCACTATACTAAAACTGCTAGTTTACTTATCCGTGTCCTACATAAGACATGGATTAGATCTTGTTTACCTCTATATACTCTGTGCCTAATGTAGTACTTATAGTTAAATGCTTAATAAATCATTACTTAGATAAACACATGAGAATATGCAGAAATTACCAGCTTTCCCACCCTCCAAAAAACTCAAAACATTTTACTAGTGCCTGTCTTGGCAAATAAAAATAGATACAGTAAAAAATTTCTACTTTATGTTTATTTATATGGTATAATTCTTTAATTCCAATAGTTTTAAAACATTTTTTAAAGCCACACAAACACTTCTTCAAATAAAATTTTAGTCAAAACAGATCAAATTTCAGGTACTCTGAAAATATACATACTTGAGTGACGTGAGGGAATAGAGATCTCAATGCTTGACTCTATATTTACTCCCTCTTAACAGTCCCAGAGGTACCTCCATGAAAGGGGCCTCAGGAAAGGGAGGTGGAATCAGGCTAACAGTGCTCTATATTATCCTCTTTTTCCCAAGAGATAAACTCTTCTGAGTTCTCTCCCCCACCCACTTCTCAGTAGATGACCTAGCCTACTTCACAGAAGGAAAAAAAAAAAAATGAAGCTTTCTGTTTCCATCCAACAAATCTACAAACCCTCGTATACCTGTACTTATTCAATTAAATTAGTTGACCTTAATATCTAAGATTCAATCTCTCTACCTGTGCTTTGAATACTGTCTTCAAACATCACAAATCCTACACTATAAATTAGTCCTCCACACTCCTATTTAGTCACCAACTCTCTCACAACTACCACCTTCTGCTCACCATCTACATTTAAAGATGCTCTTAGGAAAAAAGAATCCGGCCTGGCCTGTGTCCATGACCCCAACTCCCACCCCAATTCCCTCTCTTCCACTTCAGAAACAAGTTTCTTAATGAATGGGCCATAGTCAGTTTCATTTCATCTTTAACACTTGGTTAGTTTTAAAAAGTCAGTTTTTCAAATCTTCTCACATATATTCTCATAATTTTGTCAAGGGTAAAAGGCTAATTGCTCCTGCTCTCTACTATAACTCTTGAGTTTTAAAAGGTCAGCTAAAAGGGATATAGTTCTTATTTTTACGAATTCTTGAATTTAAATAAAATCACAAATAAAAAAGCCCTATTTACAATTTAATCACTCTATAAGACCTATTATTAAAAATTTTAGAATTCTCAAAACTTTCAAGCTTATAATATTTATCACCATTATAACAAGGTATAGATTAATTTTTATCTACAAATCTGCATTTTCTGAGGATTTTTTTTTTACTATAATAGCTTCCTCACAACGAAAAATCTATCGAGTACTTACTTTGTGCCACGTGTTCTCAAAATTTATTTAATCTTCACAAGTAAATAAACTTAAGAATTTTCCCTATTGTACAAGTTAAGTTAAAGTGAAGTCGAAAAGTTATGTAGCTTGTCCGAAGTCATATAGTTAGTAGTATAAACAGTATTAATTTCCATCTCAGACTTTTCGTTTTCTCCATTGTTAAACAAGTTTGCTAATTAAAAACTTAATAGAACACATATAGCCATTTTCAAGTCAAACCCTGTAAGATGGTAACTACTCTCAGAATGATGCTTTGATGCTTACGATTTCATTGTAATTAATACTTATAATTAATATAATTATAATATAACTAATATATATAATCATTGTGTCAAAATTAATCATGGTGGTCTATTTACTCTTAAACTAATTGTGAATAAACATGCTTGAAAGACTGTCATATTCAGAATTTAGTTAACAATTAAGAATTCATTTAGATAATAATTCAGTTTGCATTACTGGAAATTTATCAATACAAACTTATATTTAAAGAAAATACTATACTCTCTCCCAAATTTTATTCACCACAATCTGACTACATTTTGCTAAAACAAAAAATCAAACACTCTATTCAGAGTTAAGTTTTCCATAAACCACAAAGTAGTGATGTTCTACAAAAAAATAATTCAAAACACAATGTTTAACTTAACACAGTTCAAGTTTTATTTTTAATCAAGTAATATGTGCTAAGCAAAATCTGTGCAATTAAAAAATCCCCTTTAAAACATTATTTACGTGGTAAAGTATAATTTAAAGCTCAAATCTTATGAATCTGTTGAAAAATAACTAAGAATGGAAAAATTCCTTAACTGTCTATTCTTAAAATGCCAATGTAAATAATCTAAAGAAAACAACCAGTTTCATTTTTTAATGTTTCAGTTTCAAACAGTATTTAAGGTAACTAAACTAATACTTCACATACAATGGCAGTGAAGTTGTTCCAGATAACGCATGTTTTACCAAGTTTGCTAGAATTTAGTATTTCCACACTCAAAAAAAAAACTAAACCAGAATCAAATGACACAAGTAAAGGTAATTATTTCTAGCATCTACACTATAACTTCTGCCAAAACAGACTACATGCTTGTTCTCTATCCACGACAGAGATCAAATGGGTCATGCCACCATGACCACAGTCCATCTGGAGTTCATGTTACAGGGATTCTTTATGTGCTTCCTTGCAGCTGGCTATCATTCGTGCTGCCATCTTCAAGGAAAAGTTTAGAGAATAAGCTAGGGCTTACAGCATAAATCTCATTTCTCTTACAACTTAAAAGAGTTTAACTTAAGCAGAAGCTGCATCAGAATATGTTGCCACCTAAATTTTCTTATCATCAAAAATTTCTCATCCGACCATCTTTTTTTCTTTATCTGACTCCCCCAGCTCAATTATGGCTGCTTCGCTGTGTGAGGAAGGCAAATTTAGTTAGTGATCAAAGGTTCTCACACATACATTTCGTTGTTCAATACTGTGTTTTGATTTTTCAGTACCCCTACATTCTCAAATTACATAAAGAAAAAAAAAGTATTGTTAGGTTTCCCAATCTGTTATAAAATACTTACACTCGTCTATGGGCTGATCCATATGTTCCATATGCTCAATACGTATTTAACAATTCCAAAGTAATTTATTAATTTTCACAAAATGACTCACAATTTCACCAATATAACCTCACAAACAAAACAATAGAAACTGAAAATCTTCACATATTTAAAATTTATTTCTAAAATTTTAAATGATTCCTATTACATAATGGCCTTTCTCACGTTTAGGTATAATTACAAAGGCAATTCAAATATCCTTAAAAAAATCAGTTTATACTCAGTTTAATCCCTAAATTTCCTGAAGTTAAAGTATAATAAAAAGAAACAGTTATTTTAAATGGGATATTCCCAATACTTACTAACTAAAGGCTACTTTCCTTAGAATTACAGATATCTTTCTATGAATTCTGAAATTTATATAAGGAAACTACTAGTAAAAAAAAAAAAAAAAAAAAAAAAAAAAAAAATCAACCTATCTGGTATTATTTCTCCAAAATAAATTGTACAGGATAATTTATTACATTCTGTAGTGACCGTGGTAGATAAGCACAAAATTTGGAAAAGGAAAGAATGCTGCAGTAGCTGAGAGGAGTTTCCAGATAAAGGAAATAATATTTGCAAATCTGTATTACAAAGAAATTCTGAATGGATTAAGATAACTGACATTCATAGGATTAATTTAACCTAATGCTCATTTAAGGATTAATTCAACCAAAAAGACTGTTTTGAACTCTGTTTAAAGTAGATATAGCTTTAAACAAGATTGACAAAACAGAAGACAAAACACCTCTTCTCCAGCTAACAATTTCCAGAGTACAAACTACTGTGATGGTTTTAAATTATACAAATTTCTGTAAAGAAGGAGCCAGATACAACAGCCAAGCTTCCTTCACAATATTCCAAAATTCCATCTGATCATTAGCAAAAGAAAAATGCTTCCTATATCATCTAATCAGTTCTGGATATTTCACCCACCCAAATATTTCTTAATGTTAATGTTCCACAGAAAAGTCATGGTTAGAATCATTAGACAGACTAGCAAATTATTCTATAAGTCTATGTTCTTGGTATTCACTTGTTTTTTTTCTTTATATGTTATGCTAACATTTCATCCTAAAATCTGTGAATTAATTATTCTAATAATATCTTCTGCAATTTTAAAGCAGCCCTGTGCAATTTTAACTGCAGATAATATGTTCAGAAATTTGTGCATACTGTTTCTGAAGGAAAAATGTTCTTCTTAAATTTAAGAAAACTTTAATACAACCTTGTAAATCTATATACGGAACAACTTTTACTACAACTACTCAAGTTGTGATAATAGAAACCCAAACCATTATATAATACTTGATTCATGCTGGTGCCTTACAATGCCCAGAACCTTAGGAAGTGTGAGCTATTATTAGCCCATTTGACAGATTGAGAAACAGACTTCAGGCAAGACCACTACTAAGCTGCCTCATGACAACTACATAAAACTCCACGGTGTGGTTAGGAGGAAGACAATCCAATTTCCCCTTTATGTTCATACCACTTTGTAATTATTCAAGAGTACTGAGAACCTAACAGATATCTATTTCAATTAATTATTTTTAAATGGCTCAGATTTTTTAACACAATGGTACAAGAACCAATAGGATAATTTCATGTTTAAAAAGGATGAAGTTTTGTCTACTTCACCTCCTCAACATTTCCTATTCCCTTTACACCTAAAATATTTTACTTATCATTATAATAACTGTAGGACATTTCATTTCATTGATATTTTATTAAAAAGGAAATATTAAATCTTAAACCTATCATACACATTTAGTTCAGCATTACATGGCAAGAAAAAAAAAGAACGGAAAAGGAAAAGGAAAGGAAGGGGGGGGAGAAAATTATACGAGTAAAGTCTTGAAAGTACCATATTATCTTTAGGAATCTCTGGTTCAAAATCATTTAATATGTTATATATTTTTTCCCTAAACCACCTTAACTTTCACATTAATCAGCATATTCTAAATAAATGTATACCTAAGCTATATACTTAAATAAATCCTATTCATAGTTCCTATTTATCTCTGAATTAGAGACTTCCAATGATTTATGAAAATTAGTGGTTAAACCATAGTGAAAAACATACTAGAGAGAAAAGAGGGCAGTGGCTCATAAAAATTATCTTTGCAAGGAAAAATGATGCTACCAACACCAAGAATGGACTATGAAAAGCATTTACAACAATTTTCAAGTCTGTACAATTCCTCTAGACATACTTTTTTGTTTATTTTGGAAGATTAAATTTGAAGAATCAAAGCTGACCTCTTACAGACACTATTATTCCTAGTTCTAGTTCAAAATCACAGATTTTCAGATTAAAAGAATTTCTAACTATTATATGAATAAGAGAACTGGGGCTCAGAAAAATCCCATGACTTGCCCAGGTTACATGCATGCTACCTATACACAGGCCTAAAACCATTAACCCAGATATCCTGACTCCCAATCCTTTCACTTAAATAGAAAGATTTCTAACAAATTGGATTTGTTTTAAAAGCAAATGTCACTACCAAAAAAAGTAATAATTACATTATTTTAACAGATTAGGAAAACATGAACCGAGTTCTAAAGTAAAATGTCTTATAAGTAAAAAATATATTCAGAGTCCTACATAAGGTAAAAGTGCTTCCAACATTTTGCCACAAGATCTCATAAATATGCAATCCCCATTAATTAAGGTGACAATTGGAAAGTGGAAACTTTATAAACAACTAGTTTTACTTATATAAACTAAGAAGTAAACAAATAAATGACAAATACTTTCTCTTTGTCCAAAAACTTAGAGTTCTTATTCTATAAAGTTTGCCTATGCTTGACTCCATTGAAATAATAAGAATTCTGATAAAAGCGTGGAACATATCCTTTTGCTTTCAAAATCAACGTATTTTAAAAATATATAAAATCTGCTAAAAACCTATACCATAAAGCCAAAGAAAAATATAACTTCCTATCAAATTCCATTCACTTTGTTAAAAATGTTTTAGTCTTTAAAAAAAGTTTTATTCTTATATTAAATATTAAGTCATGTTTTACAATACCAAAGAAAGAAATAACCCTCATATTGTTTCCTTTTACAATCACACTTGAAATAAATGCATCGATGTTATTTTAAAATATGTAAACTTTTAAGACTGTTCTCAAAACTCCACATTTCTCTTCAAAACTCATTGTAATTCTATCTGTAGGCTGACTGCAGATGCTGACCCATTCCTACTTTTAAACGCACAAATATTACACCCCATCCTAAATAGCTATAATGAGATTTTCCAGAAATTTCAATCTAACATTTAAACTCTCTCATTTGAAAATATTGCTCAGTCTATCAATTAAGTTAGCAACAAATCATTTCTAGGTAGACACTACTAAAACCAAAATTTCACTCACCAAAATAATCTTCAAACCAATATTAAATTCAATAGGCAACAAAATAAAAACTTTCTTCTTTGAGTTATAAGAACAAATTAAAACAGAATACTACAAGAACTATCACATATGCTGACCTGGACATTAAATTTCAAGATCTACTAATAAAATGTGTTCAGATACTTTGTGTTCCATAATGTTTTTAGAGTCAACTAAATCTCAATAAAGCAATCAAATAACATTAAACCAAACAACCACAAACCTAAATACATACTTTGATGGATTTGAAAGCACCTCACATGGTGCTGTGTATCCAATAAAAACAAGAGTGAACAAACAATATGCTGAATGAACAGAAAGAGAAATTCTGAGTCAAAAAACTCTGAATTCTAATGAGACTTCTTAATGCCTCATGAGTATGCCAACAAGACTGTTCTGGTAAGTAGATGAAAAGATTCCAAACCAGAAAAAACACTTCCATTCAAAGTAGGTGGATTCTGAGAAATAACACAAGTGATAGAGACACTGCTTCTTGTATATCTGATGAGACTAGGAATATAAATTCATTTAATTCATATTTGAGATAAGAAACCTTATAAAAAATTAAAATAAAAATCAAAGTGAAAACAAAATATTCCTAATGCCGATTAGACATTCCCATAACTTGGCATATTTTTAAAAATATTACCAAGAGTCTCCAAATTAAGAGAACACAACAATTCTCGGTAACATAGGATTTGTTTTTAAAAGAAATGCAAAGATGACTTTTGCAAAATATGCTGCATTCTTAAAAATGGATTAAAACCTTCATAATGTTTTCAAATAGCAAGGAAGACATGGAAATCCACTAAAGTCTTTATCAAATAACTACAAACCTAAAAATTAATTTCAAACGTTGCACTTAGTCAAACTTGGAGTTTACTTCAAACTTCGCTTTAGCCAAGTATTGAATGAAACTATCATAAACTACTACCTGAAACCTAATGGTGTGGCAATCAATATACTGTTAAATCCCCACTAAATTTATTAAACTTAAATATCATTGTTTATTTCAACAGCTTGTGAGCATTCCTCAACAACTTATATTGAAGCTTAAGAGATTTCTACACATGTACTATATATCCAAAATGAAACAAAAGCCACCAAAATCATACCATGCCTTCACCTTATAGAAGATACTCATTCTAAGCTAGCTGAAACTTCCTTATGTTTCAGGAGCCCTGATGGTCAAAATGACATCAGTAATTTTAACCACCTCAAACTACCAGCTGCAAACAGATTACAGAAAATCAATGGGCTTCACATATTTCCATGGCTTGGTTTGCCCCGGTGTGACTGCTTTTAACTGCCCAACACACACACACAGTTTAGGAGAAAACTTTATGCAAAATCTAGCTCCAGTATTCAAATGTTAGGTTACTTTTACATTCACGATATTTAAGTTATCAATGCACCTTTAGAAATCCATTTTTAGAAATTACTAAATTTTCCTCACTGAAAACCAACAAAACTAAGAAACAAGTGTTTTTCAAGCTATTAAACAATGTATATCCAATCCCTGTACAAACAGAAAAACTTTTCCTTTGCCAAGTTCCATCCCACAGCGAATACGTACGAATAAAATCAACTCTTCAGTGGCCTCCAATAAAAGCTTCTGATTGAACAAGGGTATATCACAAGAATCAGCATTTTCAAAAGCCTGTTCAACTTCTGGTTTTAGGATGTCACAAGGCTTTAGACTTCTGTAAACATGTTTTGGTAAATGTTAGATGTGCCGCTAGCCACCTATCATCACATCGGAATTCCTCCAACAAAAAAACCTAGGTATGAATTCAAGCAAAGAAAAATGAAACTGGAGAGAAAAAAAAAATAAGAATAATGTCTTGCCCTGGTTCCGTTGCGACTGAATAGCCTGCTTGTGAAATGCTAATGCCACTTCGGAGCAGTTAGTCACCAGCTATTGTGTAGGGCAGGAGAAAGCCGAGCCGGCAGCGCGTGCTGAGCGAGCGAACGAGCGCGCACTCCCTCCTCCCGCCGCTCCCGCTCCCGCCGCCGCCGCCGCCGCCTCGCGCGCGCACCCGCGCCCGCACGGGCGCGCGCGCCAGCCCCTCCTCCTCCGGCCTTGCACTGCACAACACTCATGACGTATCTTTATTTCTAGCACATTAACAAAATATCACAAATAAATTGTCGGCAGCCCCTGCGGCCCCAGGGTGCAGGTCCCCCAGGCCATTGCCCCCCATAGCCCCTGCGCCGGCTTCCCAAATCTCCCCTTGGCCTTTGGAGCTTTCACGTTCTGAGGCCAAGTTTTTGTCTCTGTAAAAAATTGCGGGAAATTCAATTTTTATTCGACTCGGGGAAAAGTTTCTTTGCTCCGCGACGTGAATGTCTCACCAGGTTCTGGTAGGTCCTGGGATGCTCCTTCCCGGTCCAGTCGGTGCGCCGGGGCAGCAACTGCGGGAAGAGGACGCCGGGTGAGCCCGTCCCCCGGCCCCGGCCCGCACGCTCCCCTCCCCCGCCCGCCCCGCGCCCTGGCGGGGACCCCGAGCCCCGCGCCCCGCGCCTCACCGGCAGCGGCGGAGGCGCAGCGGCCCTGGGGCGTCCGCGCGGCGGCGGGACGAGCTGGGCCGCCGCCGCCCTTACCTCTTTCTCGGCCACCTCGCGGATCAGCACCTGCAACAACAAAGCGGGGAGAGTTGAGCCCCGCGCCCCGGGCCGCGGCCCCGCCGCCGCCGCCGCCGCCCTCCCCCACGCCCGCGAGCGGCGAGCGCCGGCCCGGCCCGCGGCGCGCGCCGCCGTACCTGAGCCGCCTGCTGACAGGGTCCATCTTCCAGGAACCGAGCGATGAGGAAGTAGAGCTCTGCGCGGGAGAGAGGGACGGGGAGACACACAGACTGAGCAGCCGGGCGGCGGGGGGGCGGGGGACCGCGGGCGGAATCGCCCGGTGCCAGCGGCCCCGGCATCTCCCCGACTTACCCGATCGCAGCTCCGAGAGGCCTTTCCTCTCACAAGACATGTTTATGGGTCACTTCAGGGTCGCCGGCGGGGCACCCCGCCGCCGAGGGGAAGCGGGGACGGTGCCACCGCCTGCCCTATAGCTGTCACTGTGTGTTCACGAGCCGAACCTCGGCTCCACCATTCAACCAACGGCGGCGGAGGCGGAGGAGGAGGAGGAGGAAACAACAACTCTCAGGCAGCGGCTACGGCCGCCGCCGCCTCCGCCGCGGATCCCTCCGCCGCAGAAAGAAGTCCACCGCCTTCGCGGCCCCGGGCTTGGCCAGGTCTTCGGCCCGTGCCCCCGCCTCCCGGCGCAAAAAAGGAGTGCCTCCGCTCCCTCACCCCTAGCGCTCCCGCAACTGGCGCGACGCGACCCCCGCCCCTTCCTCCCCGGTCGAGGTTCGATTTATTTATTTATTTCCAGTTGGAGAAGATGTCGGAGCCGTAGCCGCGGGTTGGCTGAAAGGCGCTTTCTCTGTGGAGGCCGACCGCGGGAGGGAGGGGGTTGGGGCTGACTCCGCGGAGGGATCTGACGCACACGGAGCCGCAGCACAGGCTCTATTCAGCGGCGCAGGCTGGGGCTGAGATGGAAGTTAGTTTCTATGTAGCAGAAATAGGAAACAAATGAAGCAAAACTGCCCAAAGAGGGGAAATGCCCCGAGGATAGGTCTCACTCTCACGCGCGCACACAGGCACACACGCAGAGAGCACTCTCGCGCTGGACAAACTCGGGATCGCGCTACCGTCCCCCGAGTTGAATGATAGTGTTTGGTTTCTGTCTCTTGCCATGTGCATGTGTATAAATGCTGCGGATTGGCATCTGTGTAAGTCTTGTCCTGCGTTATTGCTGCAGCCTATGCAAGTGTTGTGTAATTTATTGGAGTGCTGTATATTGCAATAGAGGTTCGGGCTGCTTTTTTGTTAAGCACTTGCATTTTGCAAGCCCGTTATTTGCTGAAGCTACCTCGGCATATTTCTTTTATTATTGCTATTGCCTTAAGCGTACGTTTTTAAAATGTTTTTTATTGTTACATGGGCAAAGCGAACTCCTGATCTGTACTTCAGATACTCTTTTTTTTACTGATTACAAAAAAGGCTAATAATGGCTAATTAGGGATTGGGGATTAAGAAACCTTAAAGCTCTTTTAAGTGTTTACAAGAAGGGATAGTGTAAACCTGAGGGAAAGCAAAGGAGACTGGTATTTATCTCGAACTAATCTGGAGGTAATTTAATGACACATCGATAACCTACCGAAGGATATTGAAAGAGTATACTACACTTTAGCCAAGGTGATTAGGATTAAATAATTTAAATTATCTGTGTATCTTGCAGTTGACTTCGTCATGCTAATTAATGGCTTCTAATTTGAGGTGTAAACCATTCCTGTTTACAGTTAATCACGGGGAGACTTCGTGAAAACTGACGAAACGAGAAAAAATAATCTTTTGTAAATTACTGTGTAATTACCGGTTTTATATGCTAAATCATACATCTGTGTTTTGCTGATGAGGATAAGGGCCTTGTTTTCATAAAAAAGAATATGGGTGAAATTAATGGAAACAATAGAAAAAGCCATTTGTTAGAAAACAAGGATACCAAGTAATATTTATCTTGAAATGATTCAAGCACTTTCCAAAAAGACTTGAGAGTTCAAATGTTTTTTTTTTTTTCAAATTACATTTTAAAGGGAATTTGGATAGTCGTTCTTTTGTTAACTACTTAACAAAAGAGTCTCCTTAAAATTTTTGGATGATAAACTGCATCTTATGAGTTTGGTTTTAAAAGGTTATTTGTGGGGAAAGGACCCACAAGCTGTAATATGGTTTTCTAGATTATGTCCTCAAGCCTTGGACCTCCTAGCTCCTCACATTTCTAATGGGAAATACTTGCTGCAACTGCCTTGGGCTGCACTGCAAAACTGCAACCGTGTGATACCCTGTACTAAAACCTCCAGAAATCATAATAAATTTGATGAAGAAGAGGAAAAAGCCTGACCCCCTTTAGAATAATAGGATGTAAAAATTGTTATTTTTAACTCAATCTTAATAAAATAAAAATGGGAGGTTACCATGACTTGTGCTATTCCAGTCTAATTATCAGAGTAATTATTATTTATTAACGTGGACTATGCCTCAAATACTGAAATTATTTGCATTTTTAGAAACATTAATTCCATTCTATTATAGGTAAAGTAGTCTGCTTCTAGATGGGTAGGTTTGAAAAGATAGACATTTTATATGCCTTTTTCAATTGTGTTTGTTTCTATGACCGATGCTATTTTACCTTAACTTTTTTAAAAGTATGTCCTTCAAATAATTGTGATATTTTATATTATCATGGTGTTCTTCAAATAAACAGATTTTAGGAACCAAAAATTATATTTGGAATTTTCTGGTCTTGAAATGTTTGTATTTGTCTGATGCTTACTGACAGATATTTTATGCTTGAGAAGAAAAATAAACCAAATTATGACATGGAATATAAAATTACTCTGGGTAAAGTTTTCCATATATATCTTATGGGTGTTATGTAAACTTGGGAAGCTAGTATGATTATCTCATTTATGTTTTTCATTTAGAAGTCACCAAACCTTTTTCATAAGAATACTATTAGTACTTAGCTCCTAAAATTTTTTAAAGGAAAATTTCCTTTGTAAGTTGTCTGAATATGATGTTCCTGTCATTTTGATAAACTTTTAACAGTGTTTATAGTTTCTTTTTCAAATATCTAATTTGAAGATATCTGTACTGCCTTTGAAGTAACTACTATCAGTCTATTATAGGAAACTATAGATTACCTGCTAAAGATTAAAACATCTCTTTCATTATTTTTAACAATTGATGTTAAACTGAATTTTACTAAGACTTCAAATCTAACAAATACTCCACATAACTTTTTAATTTCTTTAATCATAAAACACATTTCTGAATTCTGACATCATCAATTAGCTATAGGGTTCATTAAGTCATTTATTTTGTGTATATACAAAAAAGTCTGTGTATCAGATAGAAAGAAAATCTTATTTGGAAGTTCTATATTTTAGTTCCCATGGCAATGACACTTGCAATTCTTTTCTCAGCTAACTCTTTTGCATAAAAGGATAGTTCAAATTCTATCTATATCCCTTTCTGTCTGTATATTTTAAGGGAATTATTAACTTTTTCTTAACTTTAAAAATAAAATGTTAATTCAAAAAGATCTCCATGCTTTTCAAATAAGAGTGCTAACAAAAAATATTAAAAGTTTGGAAAGATGACAACTAATGTTTTTATATAATATGGCCTCTTTGGGAGAATTATAAACTTTCCTTGCAATTTAAAAGTTTCTCTGAAATTCATCACTTCTTTTTACTTGGCATCACATGAAACAAGATAAATATTTAACAAAAAAACTTTTTTGAGTCTTGATCTTGATAAGCTATTTTTCTAACTAAATAATCAAATGCTGCCATTCAAGTCCTTTCTGGAACAAGGTGGGATACTGTACATAAATAAAGAGATTTTACCACATTTATGGAATTTGGCTTGTTCTACTAGTATGGTGAATAATACATAACTCAAAAAAATCTTTGCAAATAGAACTTTTATATGTTAAATTTTGTCTGGGTTTTGATGTTATGCTTTTTTCTAAGAAAAACTTTATCCTATGAAATATAAAAATGGAAAAGTGGAAAACACTCTTCTTCAAAAAATACCATTTATACTCATCTGCCCCAGCAACATAATACAGCTGTGAGAAGGGTCTTAATATTCCACAGTCCTCCTTCTGACTCGTTCCCCAATGTTGTATTTCTGTTTATGTCTGTCTGACTTTCTCTCAAAACATACATCCTTCTTCCTTCACAAGGCTTTGAATATTTATCTGATTTGAAGGGCATGAGCATTATTTAATGTTTGCTACAGAAAGTATAGGGATAACCAATTTTACTAAGCCATGCCATTATTTAACAATTTTTATTGTCTCTTATATCCCTGAAAACCTTTTTACTTAAAGTACATTGCTTTGTAACCTGTGTCAAAGGAAATTAGCTGGTAACCAACAATCATAATTCTTTACATATTTAAATGTTATTAATTCACCACTTAGCTTTTTTCCCTCCAAGTTAAATAATCCTAGTAGTTTAGATCTTTAAAATATATGTGTGTGTGTGTGTGTTTGCGCAAGAAGTACACATCTTCATGGACTTATTTATGTTTTTTAAAAAACCTCATTTCATGATTTTAAAAGTACAATTACAAAGATTAAAAGGGAAAAACCATTTCAGAACATATTCCCCTAAGATTTGGAGAAAAACAGTGGATGAAGTAGAAAAAGCTGTTCCAGATGGCAGGAAATGCAAAGGAGAAGTTGTAGGCATGTTCTATCACAGGAATATATTTGATGGACTGGAGTGGATTGGACTGAACAGAGAGCAGTGGAAGGAGAGAAGGTAGATGGGGGCGGGGAGGGGAGCAGGTGTATGAAGGCTCTTGGTGGTGTTTTAAATAAAGTCTACTATTATCAATGTGATTTTAAGATGTAATTTAAGGACAGGAATTATGTAGTCACTCACCTTTACTTGTGCCTGAATTCATAAACTTCAAGAACACCAAAGTAAGAATTGTTTTAGTTATGGAAAGGGAAGTGGGAGGTTTATCTGACAAGTTAGTGAGGAATCTCTGCACAATAAAAACATTCAGAATCAAGGATGTCAAGGTAGACACTGTTGGTGAGGAAGGAGAATGAATGTTTAAAAGAGTAAGATTTGAACCGTTAGAGTGCCAACAAGTGATAGGGGAGAATAAGTCCAATTCAAAATTGAAAATGAAGCCAATTTAGATTTAAACTGACTTTTTAATCAAAAACGGTCTTCCATTTTCTAAATTCCTATAGGAAGGTCTGCCTAATTATACAACTTTGCAAATTGCCTTTTTTTTTTCTTCTCTTATATGTATACTTCACGAAGATCCCTTATGCCGCTGTTGCTTTAGTCCCTTTGATATACTTAGGCATATTTGTTGAATTAATGACTAACTAGCTAGTCTGACAGATAATGAGTTCTATTATACAGTTCTAAAATTTAAGTTAATATTGATAGCTAGTAAATCGTTCAACTGAAATGTGTTCAAAATTTAAGAAAAACTTACACTTTGATTTTGAGATTACACCAGGCACTCATAATCTTCAGGCTTACATTAAAGTGCAAAAAAGTAAACATGTAGATGGAATGGTTATAATGGATTTTTTAATGCTCATCATAATATATCAATGAACAGTGATATATTGCAAAACTAAGAGGGCCTTTAAATGGCATAATCTGGCAAGAATATATATGCTATTTCCCTGTGACAGTTATCAGAAGTGATGTCACTGGGCATCATTAGGGAACATCTTTCTTAAGAATGTTGAGTAAGTAGTAGTATATGCGAAGGAAGAAATATGCTGTCTTTTCGTCCTACCATCCTCACCGACCTGGTTTGCACATGTTAATTTTACACTTGTTTTTGTCATTCAGTGTTTGGGGGTTTTTGTAAATGTATATGTAAAATTTCCATCTTCCCTGGGTCTTCCCACATATTTACTTTTTTCAGTGTGTTTCTATACACATCCCTTCTCTTCCACCACTGAAATTTTAGAGTTTCCAATGGTAAACCAAATAGGGTAAATAAGGTAAGTAATTAATTTGAAAATCAATTTGCCATTTTATGTTACCAGTCTGGATGTATCCATAAGAGTTCTAAAATTAAAAGATTAGTCTAATCTTTGCTTTGTATAGTTGGAACTGCCACACATTGGAATATTTTATTATCTGCTATCCTGGTTATTATACAAAAAACATCAAAGAAATATTTTTTTAAAAAAGAAAAGATAAAAGAAATAATTTATACAACTGGTACGCAAAGGAAGACAAAACAATCTTCCTTTCCTTCGCTACTTTTCCCAGAAGGAAAGAAATTAAGTGCTTACCAGCAAACATTTTCTACGTTTGCAGGGCTTCTATGCATTTCTGTGTGTTACTAATTTTTTTTTATTTCAACATTTTTGTCAAAGCCAGGGCTAAATGTGTTCCCTTCAGATTAATTTTTTGGGTTTGAGAGATTTCTGATTTTTTAAAAATTATTTTTGGAGTAATTATTGCATCTTTCAGATTCTAGTTTGCAAAGTTTCCAATTTAATTGTGGCTGGAAAGGACTTATTGCCTCAATTGCTCTATGGTTAATATTGCTTAACTCAATCGCTTTCCTTTATTTAGGTTGGGAAACACTTCATTTTCAGATTCAGATATCATTATGCTGCCAAAGGAAAAAAAAAGTGTTTCATATTGAACAAATGATTGACCCAATAATAAAGATATTTTCTCCTCTTACTATTAACAGGCATTCTTCTATTACAGTAATAATTACGAAGGTCATTTCCTCTTTCAATCACCCAGTTTCTCATTTGACCTTGTCTTTTTCCTTTTTCTTACTAAGAAAATGCTAATATATTAATAGGAATTTAGTTTTAAAATGTTAAAAAGGAAAATAAAAAGAACTTCTACCCCAAGTTCTGGTGACCTGTACTACTGTGAAGTTGTGTTTCTTTTTCGTGGGCAAAATTATTTGAGTTGATGTAAGGGCCCAAAGTTAACCTCTAACATCTGTCCCTTGCCCCCATACTCCATTCCCACTACTATAGTATCCTCATTGCAGTATTTTTATATTCCCTTCGTGTGTCAGCTAGAACCTTCTTTTAAAGACTGTTTATAGTTTGACCCTCATTGTGTACTTGAGTCTAACACATGGAGTTGCCCACCTAACCAGAGGCAGATCCAAGATAATAGAGTTAATGCAGGGCAGCAGTGACCCTGGCAATGGCTACACCTGGAAACCATAGGTTTCAGTGATAGTCTGGCCAGACTCCAGAAATTATTAATTATTAAAACCTGACTTTATTTAACAGCAATAATTCAACTTACTGAATGAACTGCAAGAGATATGAATCAATTACTGCACATGCTATTCAAATTTAACTACAAAGAGTTTACATTCCTGAAATAGGAACAATGAAGGCACTTATTACCTAGACTGTGTTCTTGTGTCTTAACATGATTGTTTCTCGTACAAAATATAGATATTTTTCAAATACTAACATGAATAAATTCTACCAAGTTATTTTTAGCACCTGCAAAATAAAATTTTGTGAAATCATTACTTGAGTATGATATAGATTAATGTGAAAGCATTTTTTCAACATACTTGGAGTGAGAATATGATTTCCATATTTAAAAATATTAGCTAATTTTTACCAGGTCAGTTTCAGTTATGGAGATATCTGAGTTAAGAAGTCCTCTTCAGTCGCAATTAGACTGAAAACTTCTAAACCAGAGTAAAAAATAGTAAGACTTTTTATAAGGTCTAAAAATTTTTGTCTTAAATTTTATAATGTGTGGGTTATTTTTTCTTTTAGCACTTTAAAAATTACAAACTCGTCATTCTCTAGAAGTTCAGTTTTTTTTAACTAAAATATTTATGCTTCAGCACATTAATATTTAGAATCTAGAAAGCAAGTCACCTTAATTTGGGAGCAATTTTTAAAACCTCTTTATTATGGAAAAATAGTGAATATTCAAAAAAGTAAAAAAAAAAAAAAAAAGAATTATGATTCTCTGTGACCCAGTTCCCAGAGTCCACAATTATCCATACTTTGACAATGTTATCTCTCTTCCCCAACTACCCCTCATTTTACTTCAGTATTTTAAAGTAAATCTCAGATGTCACATCATGACCCCTACAAATAATTTGGTATGTAGTCCAGAAGTAAATTCCTAACCTGATTTGTTCTTTTATTGATTGATTTATTCATTTATTTACTACCTCATATATTAAACATTTGTTGTGCATCCACAATTTAGACACTGTATTAAGCCCTGGAAATTGATTGGGTGGGCAACGTCATTAAGACTCTTTCTAAGAAGTTCTCATATGATTGGAAATGTAAACTGCTAACAAAAAGGATCATATAACTCAACTGCTGAAACCCCTTCATTGACTTTTCATGAGCTCTTGGACATCCTTAGTATGGCATGTAAGACCCGTCGGGATCCCCCACCATATACGCACCTCTCCAACTTCACCCACTGATCACAAGCACCCTTAACTCCTCCTATAAGGAAATATTTAGTCTTCCAAATATGCTTTTCTTTCTTTTGTACACATGCTGGTACTTCTTTCTGTAATCCTCATCTTCCAATCAGACCAATTCCCGTGTATTTTTCAAGACACAGCCCAATCATTCCCTTCTATGCCTCTTCTCCCAGAAAACAAACAGCTGTTTATGCTTTGTGCTTCCAAAGCATCTTCTGTATGTCAGTACCATAGCACAGTATTTAGATATATTAACATTTATAAAGTTTAGGCTCACTGACTAAACTAAGATTTTATTAGAATAGTCCCTGAATTTTGAATTTCTGTATTCCCTGTATACAGAACAATTCAGAATATACAACAGGCACTTAATAAATTCAGTACTGGGAAGCAACCATGGCTCAATTGGTTGGGCTCCCGTTTACCATATGGGAGGCGCCTGATTTAACTCCCAGGGCCTCCTGGTGAGGGCAAGTCGGCCCGCATGGCGTTGTGAGCTGACAGCCCGCCCGGCGCAGTGAGCTGGCGCAGCAAGATGACCCAACAAAAAAATGTAGACAGACAGACACAGAGAAATGCAAAGCAAATGGACACAGCGAGCACAAGCAGCAAGGGGGGGATAAATAAATAAACAAATCTTTAAAAAATAAATAAATTCAGTATTTTTTCTTGGAAAATGCTTGTTTAATAAATAAATTGTCATTTTTGGAAGTTTATTAGAGTGGTTCCTAATGATGACCCCAGTTTGCTATTATTTCACAGAACTAATGGAAACACATGGAACCATTGACAGTTTTCCCATTGAAGGGAAGGAAACAAAGTATGTCTTTTATTTAAAAGAAATATTAGAAAATCATGTGACATTTGGATATCAGGTCTGCCCTTTCAGAGCCATCATTATAATATTATTTAAATATAAATGAAGGGTTGATGTGCTTGTTTAAAAGGTCACAGAATACAAAAATAATGGCCAAAAAAAAGGAGGCCTAGCCTAAAGTGATGGTCATAAAGTACCCTTTTTCTGCCTCAAATTCTCTTTTGCCCACTTAATTTTAATATGTCTTGTTTTAGTACATTTTTCTTAAATCTTATTCTCTGAAGAATCAGAGGGAAAACAAATATACATGTAAACAGGGTATCAAATAGAATGTTGCTTTGGCTGTGCCCCTATAGCAAGTAGAAAAGAAGGTCTAGCTCATTACATCCATATTTGTGTGGATTACACTGAATTTTAGAGCTAGTTAGAACCCTAGAGATTATCTAGTCCAAATCCCCTTTCAAAAAGGTTAAATGATTTATCCAAACTCACACTCTCCTTTTCAAACTTCAGTTAGCCCTGCTATCTTTCTAAGATTATCGGTAAAAGAGTAGGAGAGCTGAAAATCCAAAAGAGAATAATTTAGCATGGAGGAGTCAACATGATTTTGCCCATTTTAAAAAACTGTGTTTTCTGTTTTCTTATTATTGAGATCTGAGAGTTTTAAAAGAACTTCTGGATAGAAATCCTTTATCAGATATTACGATTACTTGCAAATATTTTCTCTCAATCTGTGACTTGTCTCTTCTTTTTCTTAATAATGTCTTTTGAAAACCACTCGTGTTTAATTTTGGTGAAGCTAAATTTATCAATTTTATCTTTTATGGATTACTTTTTTGGAGTCATTTCTATAAAATCTTTGCCTAACTCAAGATTTTCTACTGTCTTCTCTAGAAGTTTTGTTGCTTTGGGATTTACATTAAGTTTTATACCATTTGAGTTAATTTTTGTATATGATACAAGGTATGGCTAAAAGTTCTTTTTTTGGGGGGTGGCATATGCATTTCCAAATGTTCCAATGCCATTTGTTGAAAAGACTATCCTTCCCTGAATTGCTTTTGCTCCTTTGCCAAAAATCAATTGATTAAAAAAAAAAAAAAAAAGGAAAATAAAAAAAATCAATGGATTACATTTGTGTGGGCCATTTCTGACTTTAAACAGTCATTAACCTATTTGTTTATCTTCTTTATCTTATATTGGTTTTCAGCATGTAAACTTTTTCTCTATGTCCTACCTTAGAGAAACCCCACAAATTCTGATGTTATATATTCATTTGCATTCAGTTGCAAATAATTTCCACCTTACCTTTTGTTTTCTTCTTTGACCCATTGGTTATTTAGAAGTGTTTTACTTAGTTTCCCATTTGAAACAAAATTTCCTATATCTCTAATATAAGCTCATTATTTTTGGAAGACATACCTTGTATGATAGAATTATTTTAATTTTATTGAAACTTGTTTTATGGCCCCAAATATGGTCATCTTGGTAAATGGCCCATGTGCACTTATTTTTTTTTAAATGTGTATTCTGCTGTTTTGGGTGGAGTGTTTTGTAAGTGTCAATTGGATTAAATTGGTAATTTTAAAGTCTTCTATGTACCTATTTTCTTTCTACACCTTCTTTCAATTTTTTAGAAAAGAGTATTGAAATCTCTGACTATAATTATGTGTTTCTTCTTGAAGTTCCATCAGTTTTTGCTTCATGTATTTTAAAGCTCTGTTATTGAGTGCATAACTTTTTAGGGTTTCATGCACTCTTAATGGATTAATTCCTTTATCATTGACAAATGACCATCCTTATCCCTGGTAGTATTTTTGTTTTGAAATCTTTGTCTGATATGGTTATAGCCAATCCACATTTCTTTT
>JAQZBX010012834.1:0-40676 GCA_029593785.1 Cabassous unicinctus
CCAGTGCAAACTGCCGTGTGGAGGGGTCTGTGGGGCTCCGCAGCCCAAATTTGCACATCAGAACCTGAGTCAGCCTAAGGCTGTGTCCCTCTCTCTCCCCTTTCTGGGAGTGGTAGATCCCTGGAGCCCCCTTTGTCTGTAGTCGCAGGCCCAGAGGCCCGAGAATTCTAAAGAGTGTGGGGGAGGGTGCCGGCAGCAGACGCCGCTGCTGATTAAAAACTCACGGTTCTGGTTCTGTCGTTGCGATTTCTCTCTTTTGTCCCTTTCTCCTCTCGGTGGTGTGCAGTCTTCCCCTGCTGTCCTAAACCCTAGAAGATCTATTTTGGGTCTGTTTCAGCCTGTTCTCTACCTATTTTTCTGGAGAAGAGATTCCTGTGTGTTACTAGTCAGCCATCTTCCTGGAAGTCTATAGTATTTTAATAGTTTATTTTGCATTAAAGTCTATGATCTTATAAGTGACAGAATTCAACTCAACTAGCTGTCATGCATGGCTGGATCCAGGGCCTCAAGTGGTGTCATATAGAAAGTTTCTCCCTCTTTTTCTTGACATTTTTCCTTGTTTTTGGCTTTGTTTTCTCCTTCTGAAGAAGGCTCTCTCATTTCTGTGCAACTAGGAGTGAGTGCTACAAAGAACCCACTTTATAGTGTCCTTATATGCCACAATGGCAGAGAAAGCAAGTGCCTTTCCTTATGATTCCAGAAGAAAATTGCTATGGCAAAGGGGCTAGGGGCTCTTGCTGGAGGTGGTTATCATGCCCACTACTAGGCTTGATTCTCAAAGAAAAGAAGGGCTCAAGAGAAGAACCATGTTCTGAACAACCTGTCAAAAAATATATAAATAAGTAAAGGCCACTCACATCTACCAGTGCCTGGAATTTTATAAACAATTCTTTGAGTGGGAAGTAATTAGAAAGTCAGCTGTCATTCATAAACTTTTTAATGTTGGTACAATGAGCCATGTATTTATGGTACCCTGTGGATTACTCCTCTAACAGTTCTGTGTATTTAGAGTATCATGTTGGGGTATCATCTGCAGAAATCTACTATTTTGAGAATATTAAAAATAAATATTCTTAGGAAAGAGAATTATAGAGTGAAAGGAAAGGCTAGGATAAAAATGCAAGAAGACATAGAAATGCAAGAAGGCATAGATACATTTTGTTGATAGTAGAAAAGGAAAAGTACTTCTGAGAAGTATTTAACTATATAATTGACATTATATGTACCTTTAGGGAATTAAAACTACTGGTGTAAGACCAAAGCATTAAAACTAATGTCTTCTAATACTTTTCTGCTTTTGTAAAATAAAGATGGGATTGGTAAGGAGGTGGGACAGGAAAAACAAAGGTATTAATGAAGAGAAATGGGAACTTAGGGCAATCAGCACTGATTTCTGCATGTGATCCAAAGGAGCTTTTGCCTGCTTTTTTTGGCATTGGTGTCACATTTTTGGTCATGTTCAAGTTCAAGTTTTTTTACTAAATTGATAATTGCCTCTTTTTCAAAGAAGATTTTCTTTTGTTTTAATAATAAAATCGTATTTTCAATGACCAGCAAGTACAGTTGACATTCCAGAACCATGTGCCATTTTTCTTCTGTATCTTTTTTTATTTTTAAAATACAATTTTATTGAAGTATACTGTCCATACATGAACATATATAAACAATAAATGTATAGTAAAATTTTTAAATTTGCAAAACAAACATGCATATCATAAAAGGCTCCCACACATCTCCCCATCACCAATACCTTGCATTGTTGTGAAGTATTTCTTACAAACTATGAAAGAACATCATCAAAATATGACTACTACCTATAGTCTATATATTACTTTTTATGAATTCTGAAGAGTTTTATAAAATTGATTTGCCAAGCACTCTGAAACTAGACTATGACTAAGTAAGTCATACTTACTTATATAACTTCAAAGAATGTGCATTTATGCTTTAAAGCTGCACTGAAAAATATGGTAGTAACTAGCCACATGTTCCTACTGAGCAATTGAAATGTGGCTATACCTGATGGAGATGTGTTATAAGCATAAAATATGCACCAGCTTTCAAAGACTTAATTTGAAATAAAATGCAAAATAGCTCATTAATAACTTTTATATTGATTTCACATTGAAGTGATATTCTGCCTATATTTTACATAAAAATATATATGCATGTATACATATACATATACATATACATATATATAACTAATTTCATCTTTTTCTTTTAAAAAAATGTGGTTAAAAGTTACATGTCTCTCATCTTATTTTCTTTTGGGAAGTATCACTTTAGAGCAAATGACATGTTTTGTTATAATGTACAACTTTATTAGTTTTTACTTAAGTCTTAACCAATTTCTGCCATCATTGTCTATTATGTTTTACATTATTTTAAAATTTACAGCTTTGAATATAGACCCATAGTTAAAATTAATCAAAGATGTAAATAGAAAAAAAATAGATTTCAAAAATAGCAATTTGTGTTTAAAAATCTCAACACATTTTTCCACAGAAGAGAAGAAATTTGTTCTACAGAAAAGAACAAATTTTTCTACAGAATTCTTTGGCATATAATTATTCATAAGTTTCTATGTAGGAATGTAACAATAAAAAACGTTCTTGTGGTTTTAGGGAGACATTATATTGTCACTCCCTTCTTAATGTTTTATTCAATTTATTAATTAAATATATTTATTTTAATAATTATGAGATGAAGAGAGACAGAATGTACATAGGATTTGTAGAGGGAAAAGGTCTAAATGTTTAGACTTTTCATATATGCCTAGCTCTCCACGTGTGACATTGTGCAGATAATTTTAGCTATAAATCTCAGTTCCTTTATCTGAAGAGCATATTTTAACTGTCTTTCAAACTTCTTTTGGTAACAAAACCCTATATTTTACTTTAAAAAAAATAGCTCTACCTTATTTTTACTATTTTTCTCTCCCTTCTCTTCCCTCCTTTTTTCTTGGAGGCAGTGGTATGTCCATAGGCTTAGAAGGTGGCCAGTCCAAGGAGGCTGTGAAGCCAAGGAAATGCAGAGCTGTGGAGGCAGTAGGTCTGGGGCTGATGTGGCAGCTGATAGGTTTGGGATATTTGCCTTAAACAGGGGAAATGATCAGGTAAACAAATATATTGAGAATATTGAGAGCCAATTTTTTCACTGGTGGAAAAGATATTTTAAAAATGGGAAGGGAGTAGGCTTGGAAAGTGTTGGGTTAGAATTGGAGTTATTGGTGTGAACTCATAAAAATATAGATGGATCTAACAGTAGTTATGGGTGCATATGTATGTCTTTCTGTACATACATTTATTTTCTAAATGTGTACATGAAGGAGGCCTAGAAGTAATGACATCACAAAAAAATGAACACATGAAGCATATATCTTGGTTCTATCTACTATATAAACAGAACCATGGATTCTTGGGTAATTGGCTAATTCTAAGCTGGACAGAAAGTTCAAGCTGAGCCTCGAACATCATATTGTGCCAGAAAGTAAAGAAATTCTCAATACAAGTGATGGAGACATATCAAAAGGATGCAGGAGCCAGCTTGAAGGGGCTTCTATTAGCCGAATTAGAACAATTTGAGCACCAAAATAAAAGATGTTAGTTTATAGCTCACTGAATAAGTTAGGAACCTGTGAGTTCACACTAATAAAAAATAAAAAATAAATAAATATATGGGAAAAAGAAAGGTCATCCTTACAATAGCATGCCAATTAGTAAATGTAGTATTAATAAATATAGAAAATCATGATTTGACAACTATCTTAGTGATGGTTGTTTCAGGCAGGAGTCTTCACTGGGAGCTAAAGTTGTGGAGTATAGGTTTGATGAGGACCTGGGCATTGAGAGAGTATCTTTATCTTCCTACAAAAATATCTTCCTATAAAATATCTTCCTACAAAGTACCTTCCTATTAAATATCAATTACAAATGAAAAATGGTGACTTTATGGTGGAGAAACCTGGCAGACACTAACTTGATCAGAGTTAACATCTCCACCCTGTGTCCCTTGATGTGATAGCCTGAGAAGATCATAGCATTATTTCTGTGTATTCTTTTGAAGGATATGTGACCTAAGTCTGTACGTGATGGTTGATTTTAAGTGTCAACTTGGCTAGGTAGTGGTGTCCAATTGTTTGTTCAAGCAAGCACTGGCCCAATAGTTAGTGTGAAGGTATTTTGTAGATGGGCTTGTATCTATAGTCAATTGATTGTATCCATGATTTATTGCATCTGCAATCAACAAAGAAGTTTGCCTTCATCAACAAGGGGAGTTTCCTCATCCAAACAGTTTGAAGTCTTAAAAGCCAGAACTGAAGATTTTAGAAGTCAGAAAGAAGAATTTCTGCCTCAACTTCAGCCAGTCAGTTCCTCCTGGGGGAATATAATTTCACAGTCATCAGATTCAGACTTGTAAATCTCAGTGTCATGTGAGCCATTTCCTATAATGAGTCTCTCTCTCTCTCTCTCTCTCTCTCTCTCTCCCTCTCTCTCTCTCTCTCTTCCCCCACCCCCAGCATGTGTGTGTGTATGTGTGTGTGTGTGTTCTATTTCTTTGGGGAATCCTGGCAAATACATTGGACTTAAGGAAGCATCAGATGGAAACAGGTGAAGCACATCTTCCAGGAAAGAAGGCTTATACTTTTTGAAATTTTGAGGGTCATAAAAGACAGGGAAGGATTGAGGAACTTTTACAAATTGAAGAAGACTAAAGAGAAATGACAACTAATGCAAAAGTAAGATAAGACCCTGGATTAGATCCTGTACCAGAAGGTAAAAAAGAGACATTTTGGAGACAATTGGCAAACTTTGAATCTGTGGATTGGACAATAGTGTTGTATCAATGCCAATTTCCTGATTTGGATGGTTATAGTCTAGTTATGTAGGATCTTGTTTTAGGATCCTTGTTTTTTCTGCCACTTACTCTAAAATGGTTCAGGAAAACAATATTTCTTATATACATATAGAAAGTTTTATCTATTTTATAAATATATAAAAGAGAGAGGGCAAATATGGCTATATTAAAAGTTGGGAAACCTGGGTGAAAGAAACATGGAACTTCTTGCAACTTTTTTGTAAATTTGAAATTCAAGCTATTTCTAAAAAATGTGTTAATCTGAAAATGACCAGTAACATCAGAAATAATGATATAATAAGTAGACTGAGTGAAATAGATATTTAGAGCTCCATGAGGTAAGGCTGTGGAGAAAATGCATGAAGGCTTTAGGGACCAAGTAAAATTGAACTGGGCTCTGAAGTACGGGTTGGATTATGGAAATAGTAGCAAACCAGGAAGAGGAGGGAAGAGCATCCCAGGTCAGGAAAATAGCAAGAACAGAGGATTTGGATTGGAAATGAATATGGTGTGCTTGGCAGATGTATTAGTTAGCCAAAGCGTTGCTAAGGCAAAACACCAGAAACCTGTTGGCTTTCCTAAAATGTATTTATTTGGGGTAGAAGCTTACAGTTACCAGGCCATAATGCATAAGTTACTTCCCTGACCAAAGTCTGTTGCCAAGTGTGGGGGCAAGATGGCTGCGGATGTCTGCCAAGAGTTCAGGCTTCCCGGATTCCTTTTTTCCCGGGGCTTATTTCTCTCGGGGCTCAGCTGCCCTGCTCTTCTGTGTGCTTACTTCCTGGGCTCCAGCTCAAAACTCCCTACTCTGTTCTTTGCCATGTCTTTTCTCTGTGAGTCTCCACCCACCAAGGGGCAGAGACTCAATGCCCTACTGACATGGCCCAGTCAAAGTTCTAATCATAATTTAGTCAATTAAAAGTGATACCTCCAACAGATCAGTTTACAAATGAAATCCAATAACTATTTTTGGAATTCATGAACATTGCCAAACTGCTACAGCAGATAATAACTAGACCTGTTGAGAAATAGTGGGAGATGGGCTGAAAATGTAGGTGTCCAGAGTATGGATGGTACAATAACATAAGGGAGAGAAAATTAGGGTTTGATCTCAGTTCAAAAGAATTTACAGACCAAAACTTCAAGCAAAGCAACATAGAAAATAATGCCGTTTTCCTTTTTTTACTTTGTTTATTGGGATTTTATTTTTTAAAACAACTCTACCTACAGACATGTATGACAAGAATAGGAACACCATCATTGACTTAATGTTACTCTAAGACTACCTCATTGTTTGGGGAGACTTGATTCATTCATTCATTCATTCAATCAATATATATTACTATATCAGTCAGGGTTTTCCAGAGAAACAGAACCAACAGGATATATGTGTATATAGCAAGAGATTTGTTTTAGGGAATTGGCTCACATGATTGTGGGGGCTGGTAAATCCAAAATTCAGATGGCAAGTCTGCTGGCTAGAAATGCCTATGGGAGTTGATGTTATAGTCTCGAGGCAGAATTTCTTCTTCTGTTTCAACTCTGAGTTCTTTATTCTTAAAACCTCCCATTGATTGGGTGTAGGCCCATCCACTGATCAAGGTCTCCTTTTACTTAAAGCCAACTGATTGCAGATGCTAATCACATCTACAAAATATCTCCACGGCAACATGACCAAAGAAATGTTTACCATAACTTAGCCAAATGGACACACACAATTAACTATCACAGTTAATTACTTTTGATGGTTCTTTGAACACTCTGAACCCCCTTCTCACCTAAGACCTCAGCACTTCTTGCTTCTCTCTCTACAAGATGCTTTCTTCCAATAGGTTGAGAGACAATTTACCTTTCTACTTTTAAAAATTTTGATCTTAAACAAATGCATTGGGACAGAGGAAGTGGGTGAAAATTTAAAAGCATTTTAAATTGTGTATTTTAAAATTTATGTGGAAGAGGCTTTTGATCTCTAAAAGCTGCTAGCATGTTTTTATTTTTGTTTTTTGTTTTCTGTTTCTTTGGTAGTAAAGTTGAGGGTTTACAGAACAATCATGCATAAAAAGCAGGACTCCCATTTATCACCCTACTACCAACACCTTCCATTGATATAGAACATTTATTACAATGGATGATAGCACATTTTTATAATTGTACATAGTTTATTTTGGGATTTACTGTTTGTATAGTGTAGTTCCATGGATTTTGCTTTTAATTTTTATTCTTTTACCATATATACAATCTAACAGTTCCCCTTTAAGTCACATTAAGATATATATTTTGTGCTGTTAATTATATTTACAGTGTTGTGCTACCATTAGCACCATCCATTAATGAAACATTTTTATCATTCCAATTAGTAACCCCACACATTTTAAGCCTTAATTTCCCATTCCCTATCCCCACCCCATCCCCAGTTAACCTATATTCTAGATTCTGATTCTATGAATTTGTTTATTCTAAGTATTTCAAATCAGTGAAAAAAACCTAAGGAAGTTTTGAGCACAAGTTCAAGTATGTTAATAAACCAACAAATTGTTGTTCCTGTGCACGATGGAGATTTGCAAAGAATTTGAGTTTGCTCAACCTCACCACTTACTATCTGGGCAACACAGTGTAGGTTAACCTCACTGAGCCTCAATAGCTTCATCTTTAAAATGGGGAAAATTATGTACCAACCTCTTAAGTTTAAATTAAATAAAACATGCGAAGTGCTTATCATTGAGCTGGAAGATATTAAACACACAATAAATATTACATATTATTAAGTATGAAAGTATTAAATAAAAAGTTACATTTATTTGCTAATTGATGTATCATTATTTAGTGCCCAGTTGTATAGGAAAGTTTAGTGGTAAGTTGCATTAATATTCATAGATATTGATACTCCTCCAAAGGGAAGGATTATATATCCCTGACCCACTGACTTCTAACTTGATCATGTGATTTATTGGCCCGTGAAAATGAACAGAAAAAATGTGTGTCACTTCTGTGCATAAACTTTAAGAGCCAATACATGGCTCACCATTTCCTCTTTCCCTGTGCCATGATAATGAGCAACAAATGTAGACAGAGGCTGCTTCATCAGCCTGGTTTCTGGAAGAAAATAATGAGATATGAAATGCTGTTCATCTGTTATAAACAAGTTCCAAAAACAAGAAATAGACCTTTTTGGTAAGACACAGTGATTTTGAGATCTTTTGTTACTGCAGCATAACCTATATTTTAAAACATTTTAGTTTTGCAAATAATAGCAACATTCCACCCCACCCCCCAAAATGGAATTATTTCACTTAGGGCTCAGTGACTAAGTCATTCCCAAAACAAACACAAAGAAGTCTGTTTAATTTAGTGTTTGTCTTTTCCAGTGGAAGGAACAGCTCTTTTTCCAGAGACTGGATTTTAGGTTTGGCACTAGACTGAAAGCACTTTGTGGGCTCCTGGAGCTTTGCTTTCAAGTGAATTGCAATTGTGGGTACTGATCCTTCACAAGTCTGCATAGCAGGCAATTACTACTAGTGTTTCTGAAATGGTCCCTTTCCAAAAACAACTTATGAATATAAAAATCAAAAGCTAAAGTTTCATTGTTCTTTATTTGGAATACATCCCAGACAACTGCACTGAATTTATTCATAATACATGAAAAGAAAAAGCTTAAGAAAATCTCAGTGGGAGTAGGAAAAGAAGATAGGAAATTGGCATGATAATGAAAATGAAATTTTACATATCATAAGGCAAAGAAGAGACAAGTGGGGACTTATTAATTACAAATTTTATACCTTTGAAAATTAGACTTGTTTACTTGTAATATTACATGTGTTTAACCAGTTAACATCTGTCTGAGTTTAAAAAAATGTTAGTTTTAAGGATGTAAGTTATTTACTACTTTATGATGAGGTTTCGTACTTTTTGGTTTAGGAACTGAATACACAGTAGAGTCTCAAATGAGGTCCTCTGTGCAGGTATGAGTAGTTGTAAATATATTCTTGGGGAATTTGCATGAAAATTTATATGTACTAAGGATGTTTGCTATTTGATGTTTTCCTTTTGGATAGGTCACAATGATAATTTTTAGTAATGAGAAACAATTGCTTCCTAATTTACTCATTGATCACGTAGGTTATTCGTATTAAATTCAGATATAAGTGAAGGGTACCAGTATAAAGATGTTTGAAAATGAGAGGTCCTTGAATCCCCTAGAAATTGTTTATCAGATGACAAAAGAACGAACAATTTTGCATTTCATATACTTATTTTTTAAACAATTATTGAGTATCCACTATGTGTGGGGAACTGTTCCAGAAAATAAGGACACATCTGTGAACAATATAGTCTAAAACTCTTGTCTTGGTGAAACATATTTTGGAGAATATTAAAAGTGAATGAGTGTACCTTATAAATAGACTTTGAATTCCTCCTTATAATATTCACACTTGAACTGAGGAACAGCAAGATGAAATAACTGCTTCAAAAATAACAGGTCTAAGTGTATATACTATTATGCATTTTGCAGAAGTTCAATTATTTTTACTACATGAATTCAACGTTCCACAAATGATGAGAGAGAGAAGTCTAATCTTGCCATTCCAAGGCATTTCAGTCCCTTCTGGTTTATAAAGCTAGTCCCTTAAGGATAAATATTCAGTCAAATTCAACATTCTCCCTCCACCCCTTCGCCTGCCCTCCTACCAGGGCCTGATTTGGGTGTGGTCTGGGCTTAGATAACATTCTCTCTGGGAAAGGACATTTGTCCCTTGTTAGCTCAGTTTGCTGTTTTCATTTTGTCCACTGCTTAAGAGTCCATGTCTGATTTAATTTGTGTTCTTTTCTTGAAGTTAGTACAGCTCACAGTGGTTGCCCTAGGCGAGCACGAGCATATTTCCCAGCTCAGGATAAATCCTTCAGAGCCACTGCTGGTGTTGCCTGGTTTTCTAACACTCAGAGACATTCTCCATTTGAGAATGTTCTGTGGTGTAAAGCCTGGGGCTTCTGAGCAAGGGTCCCTTTGCATTTTGGGATATTAGCCTTGAGGAGCATGGTGTGGCTATTTGAATATTGAATATTTTATGAATTCCAAAAAGAGAAAGATTTTGTTTGTAAACGAATCTATTCTTCTGGGTATGATACCATTTGATTGCATTGCATTCAGTTGAGGGGCCTTTGGTAAGAATACTTGAAAAGATTGCTTTAGGGCTTTTGATTGTACTTTGTCAGTGAGGTGTGACTCAGATTGGGTCGCACTCCCTTGCTGGGTCTGATATAACCAGACTCACACAGACAGACATAGAAAAAAAGGAAACTGCCATTTTTGATCCTGCTGTGTAAGATATTAAGCATGAAACCCCAAGAAGCTGGGCTCACACTGTAGCTCAGCAGGAAACTAGTCCTGCTATATGCCTGATAGCTTACAGCTGAACTTGGGAAGAGAACAGAACAGTTGAGACTGATATAGGTTGCCTGGAAAGAAACAAGCCCTATGTCTGGAGGAGAGGACTATAGGATTGCTGAGCATGAAATCTCCAAGAGGCTGGGCCCACAGAGCAGCTCAAGAGGTAAGGGTGAGCCTGGAGGAGAAGGCTGAACCCTGGTCAGAGATTGGCGGCCATGTTGCTTCACCACGTGGCAGCACACCAGAATCAACTGTTGCTGACTTTGGTGAGAAAGCATCTCTGATGGTGCCTCAGTTTGTACTTTTCATGGTCTTGGAACTGTAAGCTTATTCCCCAAATAAATCCTATTTATAAAAGCCAATAGATTTCTGGTTCTTTGCATCAGCAGCCCTTTGGCAAACTAAAACACATGGTGTATGTGTGTGTGTGTATACAAGAAGCATCCTATACATTCTTGTCACTTCCGTTGGGCATTTCCTGTCAAGCTCCAAGGACATTCTCCTTTTTGTTAGGTGGGAACTTTCCCTAGATCATATGTTGCATCTTTCCTACTCTGTGGCTTATTAAAAACCCCTATGTTCTTTGGTCAACAGGCTCTGTTTATTATTATTTTAAAAACCTCAATAAAAATAATAATTATTATTTAATTTAGAAGACCCTTCTTTCTCTAAAAAGCCCAGAATCTCACAGCTGTCGACTCTGAAAGAAAGTATTAAGTGTTAGTTTTGGAAGTCAAAATCTGAACTTTATAGTCTTTGCTTTGGCTTGGCCTCTGCCCTCTTCTTGAAGCTAAGAATGTTTCGCTCAGGGGGTGGAGGATTTCAGGGCAGCAAGAATTACCAGGAATAAACAATCACTAGATAACATTTCAAAACATTGTTCTCCCTCATGAGATCTTCAAAAGATATGAGAAAATAGTTGATCCTCACCAACAATATGATTAGGAAAGATAATTCATTTGTTTTAGAAACAATTGACTGCATTTTAAAAACTTGGCGCTTAAAGTTAACATATTTTTATGCACATACTATTTCAAATTAGGAACATACTTTTGGCCAGTAAGCAAGCATATTAATTTTCTGTTTTCAAAGAGATTGAAACCAATTTCAGCCTGGACAGCATGTATAGGTTTTGACAGACATAAATATCAACACTTTTGGAAAACATATAAGTCGTACCATTGACTAGTTACCCTAAAGCGCAAAGTCTTAGTGTTATAATCTTTAACTTTATATGCACGTAAATTAACCAAAAAATTATGAAGGAAAAGATGAAAATATTGCATTAATTATTTTAAATAACTGAAAAATCTTACTGCTTATCAAGAGTTAATTAAGAAAATTACCCAAATTTGGTTTGATTATTTAGGGCTTGAAGATAGTGATCCCAAGAAGATCCCCCCACACCTGCCAATACTTCCTTTACTCCATTTCTTTCATGGATATTTTCACTATTTTTAATATACCTGTGTACTATTTCTTAAGTTTCTAATTTGATATCTCCACTAGACATTGTGCTCCCATGAAAACAAAGACCATGCTTATCTTGTTCATTACTCTACCCTACTCTGTACCCAGAATCCAGGATAATATTTGGACTTAGTAAGTTTTCTATGAACATTTGTTGATGATTTTGACAGTAAAATTTTCCCATTAACACCCTTTTCAGAAGGAAAGTCAGTTTGGTGTAAGTTGTAATGATCCATATATATGGATTCAGACAAAGATAAATGGGAATGTTATTAAGTCTGGGGCTTTTTAAATAGATTCTCCCCTCTTCCAAAGAGTAATATTTTCTGGGTAAAAGTCTATTTGCAAAGAAGATACAACACACTTCTGGTATTATTATACCAATCAGATTATATTTCAGCATAATTCTTTGGGGGAACATGAAGGATTTTTAACCCCAGGACTCAAAGTACAGGCATAGAATTAAGCAAATATCCTAAAAATGGTCAGTTCTTTTTTTTTTTTTTCCATGCCCTTTATATTAAAATCTGTTTCTTCTCTTTGCTAACTTTCTGATAAGCAATCCTTCATGAGAGTCTGGAATGGAAATGACTCTCATTACCAGTACTTTTAATAATCAAGCAATATTTTTTCTCATTTTTTAAATGATCAACTTTAGCTATCTTTGAATTTTAAATATATGAATAACCTTCAGAAGATTTTATGTAGCAAACATAGAACAAGCCTATAGGAAAATTAAAACTTTTGAGATAAATAAAAACTATGAGCTTGACATAGTCCCATTTGTTATTATTAAGGACAGAATGAAGAAGATGAAAGTAAGAAAAATCATTTGATATTCTGTTGTGTTTTCTTTTCCTTATTTCATTTCCATGACGTTTTCCTCTAAATGATTTTCCTCTACTTCCCTCTCCCTCACCCCACTCCATCTCAGTCTCTCCAAAATTTCTGAGGCAATAGATCATAAAGTAAAAGGGCTGAATATCAAAAATGAAAAAAAGTGATGGCCTTATGTAGAATACCATGCTTACCACAAATAACAGTTTTAGAAACTTATTCTAAGTTTGTGGAGTAATGGAATTCAAAGTTTTAGTGGGTATCAGGCAGGCATTAACTTGATGCCAAAAGATGTATTTTATTTTGGCTCTTAAACATATTTATTTAACCCAAAACTCAGTAGCTGAGCAAATTAGTAGGTGTAGCAAAGAGTATGTGATTTGGGGCCAAGTACTTTTTTCCCCTTTCTATTTTCAGGACATTAAAAGGAGAAGGGAAGGCAGAAAAAATATTACTTTTAGCTTGCAAATGGAGGACTGGAATTGGAATGTGGTGGAAAAAAAAACCAGCCAGTTTCTTTTAGATTTATTTAAGTGTTTAGTAGAACTTATGTACTAATGAATTACAGAATAAAGAATTTGCAAATGACGTTTATTTTGTTCTTTTTTAGGCACTGGAAATATTACAAATATATTTTTGAAAATTTTTTTTTCTTACAGTTTTCTAACCAGTTGATAAAACAGTATTAGCAGACACCCAAAAGATATAACATTGAGAAAAAAATTAAGAATAAATTTAAACCATACCGCAGGAAAGAACTCCATTGTATCAGCCAGCTATTGCCAAACCGTGTTGAATAACAGTCATGGACTATAGCTGACGTACAGCTATCTCACTCACATGACTGAAAAGTGGCTGGGGGGACTGCTGATTCTGGGCTAGGCATGGCTGCAGTTGGGTTGGTTGGTTTCAGGTCTGCCTCACTTTCTCATTCATGTGGAACCAGTGGGCTTGTTCCCCTTAAGATAATTGCAGAAGCATAAGAAGACAAGCCTGGATATTCAATCACATCTCAAAGTAGAGATATAGTACTGAGAAGAATATTCTGCTCACCATGACTTTATATCAAAGATATAGTAGTATACTCCCATTGCAAAGAAATGAAGACTCAGGGCTAATAGTTAACCTAACCCATGTAATGCATAAATTAAGTTTAACCTAGAGTAAATGGAAGATGTTAGTTTAAAATATGATGTATTCTATTTACAATAGCAATTTGTTTAAGTATTTTAAAATACCACTTATAAAATGAGCCAGAAACATGACCTAGAAAAACTGGAACTTATAGAGTGTGAATAAAGTTTAGTTTGCTGAACTAAGCTATATGTTGTTTTATTTTTCTTTATTATTCAGAAAGCCAATGTTAAAAGTCTTTATTCAGGTAACCTTGGATTTATTCTCACACAAGATTGATTACACAGAGACATTAGCCAAAAAGACCTTTGGTTAATCTACATACCTAAATTAATTTATGCTTTTGTTTTCTTAATGAATGATTCCTGTATTTTCATCAATGATGATTTGTGCCTTTTTTCTCTTACACTGAAGCATGAATAATCATTTTTATAGCATTTTATTTTTTGCTCATATCTCATCTTCACATAATAACCATGTGAAGTAACTCTTCTTCTTCTTCTTATTACTGAATTATTGTTGTCATTGTTTTTATACCTTACTTATTTTATTGATGAAGAAACTGGGGCTTAAGGTGATTGAATTATTTACCTGAAATGACACATGTGCTAAGTACTAAAGACCTACCTTGGAGAAATACTTTTAAAACCTCTGATCTTGAACTTGAGTTTTATTTAACTTTACAGCTATTTGATCTCATATTTAGAATTGTAACCTAGTGTAATGGTTGCCAAGTGATCACTTGGGAAAACTTGTTGAGAATATACATTTCTTGCTCCATGTCCTGTGATTGTTATTCTCAGTAGAGCTACGGTTGTGCTATTGAGGTTCTGTTTTTTTAAAAGCTCACTCCATTTCATGTTGTCATTTTGTTCTTCAACACCTGTTCACCACTATTTACCTAAGGTATACACACGTGGGCACACACATACACATGCACACTAGGCTAAGAGTATAACATGTTTAGTCTTTCAATTTTACATATGCTAGTTTTCTTTTTCCCATTGGAATGTAAGATTCATGAGGGCAAGGTCTTTTTTTAATCTTTTTCACTCTGAATCCCCAGCACTTTGATTAATGACTGTTACCTGTTGGCTGCTCAATAAAAGTGTGTTGAATTAATAAATAAGTAAACTTATTTTTGCTCTTCAAATTTTTTGTTAATTTTATATCCTCAATAATTCTTCTATTTATTATTTCATGTATTATTACCATTATTTTAGTTTAAATTAGGAATTTTTGGTCAGTATAGTAGAAAGATACAGGATTTGGAATAAATAAATTTATATTCTAGAATTACCCAGCCATTCACTGGCCAGATAGAGATCCGAGGCACATATCCTACACTCTCTCACTCTCAATTATCTCATCTAAAAGTAGAATTATTGTATATCTATCTCACAGGATTATGTTTAGGATCATAGAAGGTAATATATATTAAAGTGCCTTGGAAAATGTAAAATAATATGTAATTGTCAGTTACTATTATTATTGTCATTGTTTCTATGTGATTTTCAAAAGCCACCTAGGATTTTGTTGAGTTGTAATGTACCCTGGGACAACTAGGAATTATTGGAAAACTTCACACACGTTGAAATTTATTTGGTATTTTAGATTTTGAGGAGATGTAATTTGAAGTATGTAACACATCTCCAGAGCAGAGAGATATTCATTCAGTCATCATTCATTCATTTCTTTATCCAACAAATACTGAGTCTCTACTTTGAACACAGCATAAAATGAGAAACAAGACAAATGCAAGGCCAACACTTTGCCTAACTCCAGAAGGCACCAAATTGCTACTTGATCTCTTTCCTCATAGACCATATGGTCTAGTTGGGGAAGGGATTGTAATCAAATACTATACAACTAAGAAATAAGACAAATATATACCCTATGAAAGTTAGAGAAGGCAAGCCTGAGATTTACTTACAGCATTGATAAGTGGTATGAAAGAAAAGGATAATGTCTATAAAAGAGGGTCTAAGAAAGCCTCTACATTTTACATGCAAGAAAGGGAAAGAACCAAATGTACCATTTCAGTAGACGATAAGAAATGATGGTATCTGATCCTTTCTCTTTAGTACTGTTCCAAACTTAAGTGGATTGGTGCATGTGATGTCATGTACACTCTGATACATGTACTGCCTTATAACATGGTTACTGACAGTTGATAGGATTTCATGTAAACCAACAGAATTAAGGCAAAGAATGTGGAGCTCTGAGATGAGGTAAGAGGGCAGAATGTGTATGTAATTTGTAAAGAACAGATGCAAGTGAAAAGGGACAGAGGAGAGGTCTGATACTTGCAGACTTTCAGAAGAAGATAATAAGATTAAGTTTATAAGTATATAACATGTGCTATTTGCTTATTCTTTTGTCTTATTTAATACAACAATTCTGTATGCTAAATTGTCTTATTTCCACTGTGTAGGACAGAAAACTGAGGCTCAAGGGTTTAAAAAAAGTGATGATGTTGATCCAGTTGGATAGGTGCAGAGGTAGAGGACAGATGTTGCTGGTTTCTTTTTACAATATTGAGAAGTTTGGTGGAGTTTTATAAATACTTTGGTGGTTAATATTAATAAAAATAATTATATCTTAAATATACTTGGCAAAAGTCAGCTTTTGTGCTCAAATGATAGAAATTGAAAGATAATTGTGCTGTTAGATAAGTTATATCCATTTTATGATTCATAGACATTACGATTTTGAAAAATGGTTGCTAGCTGATCCTACTAGTGCAGTGGCCCCTGTGTTTATGGATCCTTGAAGTTCTAAAGAAGTCCTAAGGGAGAAGAGAGTGAGCAGATGGAGTGCCTAGTTCTCTACTTTGACTTCAATCTGAATGGCTCTGATTTTCTTAAGTCAACTAATTTTTGTTCCACCAGTTATTGTTTTGTAAATGTATTTGATAAAAATAGTATTTTCAAAGCCTAAAATTGAATGAGACTTATATTCTATTAGCTTTCCTAAAATAATTCCAAAAAATAATATAGCATTATTAATAAATTTGAAAGTCACAGTGTTCAGAATTGCCATTCAAAATGTCATATCAACAGGCTTCATTTAAGATCAATCAACAAACTTTTGGTCCACATAACAGAAAATTGAAGCAAAAACCAAATGTGTAACTTTAATTTTAAAAAGCTCATTTTATTCCAAAGCTTTCTTGCTTCCCCCTTTATACTGTCCTCCCATTTGTGCATATAAATTATCACCAATAATTTTAAATGGAAATCATACCTCCTCCTAAGAATAGTATCTCTTAACACAGCATGTTATGGTTTAGCAGTTTTCACCAACAATGTCCTTCTAGCATTTAAATCAAACATTTACTTAGATTTTTCTAACAATGTAATAATATTACCTTCTTTGAGAGACAGGATTTTGATTTAGGCTTTTTCCCTTTATGACTGAAAATAAATAGTGATAATTCTGAGAAACTAAAACAATTTATAATCTTGGAATGCTCATTTTATCAAAAAGACTCAAAAAAGATTAAGGATGTTAACTGCTAAGAGAAAAAAGTATTCAACACAAAATTCTTTACAGACAAGGATGAGTTAAAATGTTTTTTAAAGTTCAGAATAAAATCATTTTCACTGTTACTTTCAACCAATTACCAACATCCTGACCTTGACTATCTTTGCTAATTTAAATGTTCTGGAACACTGCTGTCTAGGTTGGACATACTAATGAATTTGTTTCCTAATTCCTCTATATTCACACCTTCACCCTGTAATTCATTAATTCATCTATAAATGTAGTACTGACTGAGTAACCTCTCTGGACTAGGTACAATTTTGGCCACTGAAAACACATCATTGAAAAAGAGAAAACAAAACTGCTGCCTTTATGGGTAACCTTCAAGTGAGGAGCCAGACTCTTGATCTAGACCTCCTGGTGTGAGCCCAGTGTAGACAGGGCTTGTTTTCACCTGTTAAAAAAGGAAAGGCAGTATTTACTTTAGGGTATATGAGGATCAAACTATTTGGCACATGTAAAAACATTGATAACAGCCCCTGGTTCATACTGGGGGCTCGATAAGTTAGCTATTATTACTAATTAAATGAATAAATATAAACTATTATTTTATATGAAGATAATGCTGCAAAGGAAAATGAAATAGTTAGGGCCTCAGGAGTGACTGGAATCAGGGTGAGCTGCTTTGCATAGTTAGGCTGATCAGGATGTTTCTCTGAGGAAGTGATGTTTGACCTGTCCTGAATGAAATACGGAGTGAGTCTGATAGGGAATCAGTGATTATATTAAACTAGAGGCTAGATGCCAGAAGAGACTTGAATCTCTGTGTGATGAGCAGACTCCTACATAATTTTTCCTTCTTTCCAGGTCTTTTCCTTGGGTTGCTGCGACTGGTGGATGGAATAAAAAAATGATGAAACAGGGATAGGATGAGGGGTAAATCTCATTGACAGAGGAACTAAGAAATTAAAAGTTCAAATCAATTATTTTCTCCTTCTCCACAGTAAAAACAACCATCAAGGTTTTTAAATAACAGTGTCTGGTCCATGAAAATAAAACAAAGAAATTCCAAGCCATTATTTAGAGGACCCTGACCAACCAACTGTGACCTATATATGTGTGACCTATATGTAAACTGCCTTAACTGATTGCTTTCTACTTTGGTACCTCAGAAATCATGACCTGAGTATTCCAATAGATGCTCAGACCTGCTTCCCTCTATCAAACACCATGCACACTGGTCATAAGATTTTGTGGAAATTTAAAGCTTCTCCTTTTCAGATTGGGGCTAAAGGATACTGGATAATATTACTAGCCATATGAAATTATTTTTTAGAACCATGAATCACTCATTTTCCATATCATTTCCAAAACATGTGAAGAGCTTTCTATCTTGTATCACAGAGAAAAATGTCCAAAACCCAAAATTTTATAGACAAGTAAACCTGAAGAATGAAGAAATCTAGATATAGACTCTTTTGTTGTTTTTGTTGAGAAGCAACAAAAATATTGAGAAGAAATGGAGATTATTATAATTTGAAAATTATTGCCTAAGAACCAAATATGTTTTTATTTTCAGTCTCATCATTGCTATGTTTTATCGCTTGGCTATGAAAAGTGACTTGTTCTTTTTGTATTTATCAATGTGCATAGTTTTTAATGCAATTACAATTTCTGTTATTCTCAAAGTATATGAATTAGTTCAAGTTCTCATTCGAGTAAAATTTGTTTTAATACTTTCACATAACTTGACTTTCTGGCCAAAACCCCTTTTCAGCCTTATCCCTTTATATATGCCCAGCCCTTTAGTCACACTGAAATGCTTCTCATTCCCTAAATGTCTGCTGGCCATTTTATTTCTACTAGTCCTCCAACTCCAAACACTCTTTTCTTTGTCACCAGTCAGTAGTCTTCTTTTGAGGTAAAGTTATCAAGCATTTTAGACAGAGAAAGAGATAATGGAGAGCTCAAAGCAGTCTGAGAGACGGGCATACAACCATAGAAACACTTCTATACTGAGGAAAGAGAGAAAAAGCATGGTTGAGAAGCAAGTGCAGACCAACAGACAGTGTGGTCTGGTTTCTAAAACTGCCTGCAAGTCAACTCAGGTGCAGGTGTGGCAATAAAAACATGGTTGGGGAGTGAGACGTGCTGTTGAATGAAAAGCAGTCAGTGGTTAACAGTTATGATTATAAAAATATTTTTAGCCTTTGTTTATATAAACATGTAATTCTGCTAACAAACAATGGCCAGTAAAAAAATAAAGTTGAGGCTAAAGTTTCCATCAGGCCTGGAAACATCCTTTAGCTCATAATTTCCATGATGACATAAGTCTCTGTAGTTGGCTGAAACTCAGTAAAGGCAGTCAGGCAGGCCATGTACACTGTACCCCTAGTCTTTGCCTTCCCTAGGAGAAAAAATATTTGTGTCAAAAGAATTTGGAACATCTTAATAAGACACCTTTTCTTTTTTTTTTTATGTACTGGGGGCCCGGGATTGAACCCGGAACTTTGTACGTGGGAAGCCAGTACTCACTGAACCACTGAGCCACATTGGCTTCTTTGAGTCAGTTTTTCTGCTTGTTTTTTTTTGTTTTGTTTTTTTTCCATGAGGCACCAGGAACCAAATCTGGGACCTCCCATGTGGGAGGTGGGCACTCAACTTCTTGAGCCATATCTGTTTCCTGTATGTATCAATGTTTGATGTGATAGTGTATATCCAACTTTATGGGGCAAGGTCAATTTTCCCTCTGTTTTATATTAGGTCAAGATCCTGAAAGCATTTTTTTAAAAATTAATATTGGTTAAAAGTTTCTACTATCTTTAATTTTCCTACAATCAATCCAAAAGAAATGGTATTTCAGTAACTCTTACTGTTTATTTATCTTTGTTCTAAAAAATGTAGTAATAATTTCAAAGCACTGTTGATCCAGATAAATGTTAACTCTAAAATACAGTGGAAACCTTCTTAGTTGATAAAACCAGGCCCTGGTGTTTGCGGGTAATTGAAAAAGGTGATTGAATGGAGAATTAACCTTTTAAATGATATCTATACATGTAAACTTTTTGTGTGTCTATATGTGTGTGTCTGTGTGGTGTGTGAATCTCTAATCATTAATCAAATGAGGTAGGGCCAGGTGGGTTTACTGATTGGATTTGCCTTCTTTCCAAAAAACAGTCTTTAAAATGGAGCAAGTCATTTGCACAGCTATTTGAAGTCAGAATTTTTCCACAGTCCTATTTTTTTATTTTATATCTGTCTTACTCATATTTAATTCAATTGCATTTTTTTCTTTGAACCTCTGGTTTATTGAGTCTTTTCAAAGATTTCGACTTAATTTTTATATCTACAACTCCATATTTTTACTCAGTCATCATTTTATATAATATTTTATTAAATTTCACAATTATAAAATGATATACACAATCTGGGTTGATAACAAGCAATTATTGTTGAGCATAGAATTCAACTGGTGGTAACTAATGGGCTTAGGTATATTATGAAGTTAATTATTAGTAACAAATACCAATGTCCCATGGGCAGCAACAATATGACTCCCAGGGGAAGGAAGACTTAAGTTAGTCTAGTAGCTCTGTTAGCTAGAGGTTGATTAAAATAGCTGCTATTGCAATATTTTTCAACTCAATGTATATATTTTTGTTCTAAATGAGTGCAGATTTTAGTGACAAGTATAAAATTGGGAAGGGTATCTTCACTTTTGACCATGAATTATTTGTGAACATTTTCAATAGTTTTGTTAATAAAGTAGAAAAGCAACATAAAATGAATCTTTTAAACCTGCTAAGTCAATCTCATAAAATCAACTAAAGTTGTTTCCTTTGCTAGAATATCAGAGTGGTTAAGAGTAGAAGTCCTGGATACAGAAGGTTTAGGGTCAAATTTTAACTACACCGTACACTACCTGTGATCTTGGGTAACTTAACCTCTCTGTTCTTCAACCTGCAAATGTAAATTGAAGACAATAATAGCAATGGCCCAATATATTCATAGTGCTTAGCGTTAAGCCTGTTCCATAATAAGAATTCAGTAAATATTAACTATTATCACCATCATTATAATTTTCATTTGCTTTTAAAATGCTAAAAAGATGCCCAGTATTTCCAGAATACCTGTGAAACAATTGCTGAGATGGGAACTAAGGAGAAGGAATCACCTCAAAGAGATTGAAAGAAGGGTTTCAATACCTAAGGTGGGAAAATGTGGCTATTTCTATTTATTAGAAATTGAAGTGTTTCGTTTTTACTTTTTTCTTTCTATGAAACCCCACAATTTTTACAGCTTTGATTTGAAGATTTCAGAATATAAATTGATTCAGACTTCTATGAAAACAAGTAATTACCTCTTAAATAATAAGTTTTCAAAATATTTTATGAATAAATGAACATTTTCATTAATTTTGTTCATTTAATGAACAAATGAAAATTAAAGTTGTTCATTTAATGAACAAGAGAACAAGCTGTATTCAAATGAATTTTTTATGATTTTTATAAACATATTGCATATTATAAATGCTCTTAGCTGGTAAATATCTAGAGTGTTAGAAACAATTCTATCTGAAGGTCAAAGTTACCTTGGTACGGTAACATTTTCAGCCAAATAAATTAGATTTTATTTTCCATAAGAAAAATGACGCTCCTTTTAGAAATAATAAAAACGCCAAAGTCAATGATATTGACACTGATATATTCCTGAATTTATACCTACAATATCTGGAAGAATGTGTAGGTAGAACAAATTACTAAAAAGAAAATAATCAAATTTTTATTTATAAATTATGGAATTGAGATGATGATGCAAAACATTTAGAAATGTACATAATACATTCAAATGTTTATATGCATAAATATATTTCCCTTACCCTCCTACTTCCCATGACTTGAATTTCAGTCCATAAAGATACCAGCTTCTATGGGTGTCTGGGAGTTCCTTCTCTTGCTCTGCTTGGTCTTTCTTCTCTTATTCCCCATGATTTCACTTCCTTCCCCTACCTCTGCCTGTGGCTCTCATCTTTAGTCCCTTAAGGACTCTGCCTTGTGACTCTCATCATTGAGCCTGGCTCCATTGGGGAGGAGCTGCTCTGATCTATCACTGAAGAAGAAGTTGATCCACCAACACCCATTTACAAAATAAACACCTTCCTTTCCTAATATTGATCGTGGCACAACTTCAACATGATTTTATATTGACACTTTCTTTCCCAAAGACAGTCCTACTCTCACCTCCTCATTTCTTTAAACAAGGAAGGAGGGAGCAAAACAAGTATATGTTGGGTGAAAACCTTCTTTTCCTTAACACTGGAGTAAATAAAATTCAGTCCTGTTCCAAGCTCTGCAACTGACATGAGTTTATACAATTTTGGTTGGCCACTAACAAAGCTGAAAATATTTTATTCAGAAGATCATGTCTAAGATTTCTGAATCCAAAATAAATCACAAAAAGTCCTTAATTTATTCAATGCTCACCATTTTACTTTGGCTCTTTCAAATTTTACTTGAGTTATTAAAATTTGTAACAATAATAACAGTCATTCAAGTTAAAAATAGCACAAAGCCTGAAGACTCTCAGAAAAGGAAAGGAAGCACAAAGGGAAATATAGGAAAAATGATATAACAAGGGTGGTTTCAGATACTCAATGGTGAAAAAACCTTAGAATCTTAAAGCCACATATCTTTAACATGAATGAAAAGTAGAAAATATTATGCATTTTGGTAAGATGGCCACAATGACTATCTTCCCAAGATCTTGGAAAAAAGGGTTACAAGATTACCTGCAAACAGTTCTTAGTGGATCAAAGAAGATATATATACCAAGCCAAAATGCCACAGTAATTAGATACCCAATAAAATCCATGTAAACATTATTTTAAAAAATTCTTTACCAGTTGAAATTTTTACATTATTTCTTTTGTTTTCAACTCAAATTTTCATTTTACTTCTCTTTCCTATTCTCAGAAGTGTTTATTGATTATCACATCATATTTAGTTATAGCCAAATGAAGTTAGAATTTTAAAAAATATTTCCTTTGGTCATAAGATCCTAAGTGTTAATTTTTTATTATCATTACACTTATTAGTAGCATATAATTGATTAAAACAACATACATTTATTACAAATTTTGATGCATAATAGCTGAATATCAAAACTGAAAATTTAAGAATATTAGAAATGCATCTTTTTTCCCTTTGAATATTTTATTTTGGAAGTTTTTATATCTACAAAAAAGTCAAAAGAAGAGTACCATGAACATCTTCACATGCTTCACTTAGATTCACTAATTGCTAATGTTTTCCCATATTTGCTTGTGGAGGGATTATATCTAACATATAGAAAGACACTATGTTTCCCAAGATCATGCCAGCTCCAGGTCTAAAATTAACCCCATTAATAAATTGTAGCTCAGGCACCTACCTGTTTTTGTAGGATTTATAGTTCATCCAAAGATCTCTTATCTCCTCAGATATTCCTGAGATGTCTTGGATGATGTCTCATGTGTGCATATAAGTAAGTTCTATTGGTTATCATTTGACATGTTCTATTATCTCGTTCTCTTTACATGGTCCTCTGTGGAGAAGTAAACTGTCATTCGTAAGGGTGTGCAATGGAAAATCCCCACAGTCTCAGGTATACTAGAACCTAGTAAGATTTTCAGCCAGGCATCTAGAACTTAGCTCCAGTATTTCTTTAGCAGAGTACCACTGCTCCTAGTACATAATGCCCTCTTCCCCCCCCACCCCAGGCTATTACTGATGTTTTGTGTTTTCTAATCTTTTTGATTCCCCAAAACCAAGCCACAGTCCATTTATAAATATATCCCTGTCCCTTCTTTAATGCTTGCAAATAATAGGAACAGAACAGTTCTGCTTGGCCCAATGCTTAAATTTTTTAAATGAAATAACTATTCTATTTTAGCTTACAGCTTATAACTTCTATCAAAAAGCTCAAACATGAATTCGTGGGGGACTTGGCTGTGGACAACTTCCCTGTTACTATGTAATACTCAGTAAAGTTTCTCTCTTCTCTCCGATTTCCAAAGCCTTGTTATTGGGCCTGATTTGTCTGCCTTCCTCCCTTCTCTCTTAAGATCAGTTCTCTCCAGCCAGCTAGTTCTTCACTGAAGCATGCTGATTCCTAATGGCCCCCCATATCTGAGCAGAAAGGGGGTAGCTCAGTTTGTTGAGTGCCTACTTGGGATGTAATAGGTCCTGGATTCAATCCCTGGTACCTCTTAAAAGAAAAAAATACATATATTTATCATATCTGAATACCAGTCATGGATGTGGATACTGCTCAAGCTTAACTGCTTCCTCCCAACATTTATGCATATTCATGTACATATATAAACAATATATTTGTGAGATAGACAGGAGATAAATCCCAAATTGACATGTTACTCAAATATGTTGTAACACAGTGATTCAAAATAGGAAAAAAGATAACTTGGGGATGATGTTAACAAAGAAAGCTACTTATTGAAGGTCATCCTGAGGTTAACTTTTATAAAAGAAAAAGTATATGATTTTGGTCATTGGTGAATTCCAGGACCGAAGATTTTTTGTATCTTTTGTTAGTACAACCAAAGACTGTGAGGATGGGTGGGTGGAGGGGGAGCACTAAAGATTACCATTTGATGAATTCTGGAATGTTCTATTCTTCATTCTGAAACCAATAAAACAAACTAAAGAATTACTTTATCTTGGTTTGCAATTGTGGTCATTTTGGGTTTTCTAGAAGTATATAAGAATGAGTGTTACAACATATTTTAGGTACACCCTCCTAACGCCACTAAACTGTAATGTTTTTAAAGTTTGGGCAGTTGTTCTCCTCTGAATAGATTGCATGAGTGAACACACAAATTATAAGAAGTGACCAATTTTTTTTCCTTCCAGTCTGTGTGGTTTCTAATAGGTACAATGTCTCCTGCAACCATTTGAAACTTCTTTTGCTGGATTTAAAATAGAAATGTAATTTAAAATTTTATTGAGTGATTTCACATTCTTGTCTAATTGTGTTTTCTTTTTAGAAAAGCAAAAATAACCAGAGGCTGCTTAGACACAAACAAATTAAAACAACCTTTCTCTAAAGGTTTTTCAGCATAACTTTTACCTTATGAAGATTCAACACTTAAATTAAGGGAATGCCTTCTTTTTTCCCAAACTGTGTGTATGTTTTTGACCCTCAGGCCCTGTAAGCTTGGAAAATGGAACTCTGCCCAACTTGAGCATTATATATTGCAATAATTTCTTAATTAATTTTTACTTTCTCCTCATTCACTTAGTATATAGTAATAGAAAAAATAGTAACTTACTTGAACAATAAGAACCAGTGAGCCGTTTCTTGAGTGCATCCCTTCTTATTAGAGGTGGAATAGATTTTAGGGAAAATAGAGTAACATTCTAAAGTCCACATTTTCATTCCTTTAACACCATGTTCATTTCTCAGGCTTCCTGTTTCATTATTTCTGTCTTGTCTTCATATATTAATTTTGCTTTTCTCTTATCTTCTCTCTAATGTAAGTATTCATATTATTTTCCTTCCTTCTACCTAGGCTGAAAGATGACCTTCAAATGAGAGCCAGAAGAAGAAATAATGGCCCAATGTTCTCTTCATCATTGCAAATAACACTCAACCAAAATTTCAGGTTTTTTATTCAGTTGTCTCTTTTATAGTTAAATGAGTTAAATTGCTAAAAATAAAACAACAGAAAATGTGCTTATAAATATTTTTGAAGTATTTGAATTTTATTCAAAACAATGTCTTAAAATTTTGTTTTTCAGTATTTTCTAGGATCTCTAAAGCAAGAATTAATTTATATGTGCCTATCCATAGAGCATAATTATATGAATTTTGAGTTTGTGGTTTCTAAAATAGAAAAAGGGTTTTGCTTGATAACAATTTTATGGGCCATTTATTTGTAAGACACATATTATTCTTTTAAATATATTTTACTTGCAATCCCTGAAAAACAAGTGACAAGTTGGTACTAAGCACTCAATAAATATTTAGCAATTAGCCTGTCTCCTGGACCTAGAAAGCCCTGCCAGTGTTTGGGATTCAAGATAGGGTAAGTGGGGGAGGGTTGATGAAAGGATAAGTGTGGATGACAGAGTTGTAAGATATTTGCTTGAGAAACCTGAGTTTAAATTTACCCTATATTTTGCTGTAGAATCATTAAGTTTGATTTTATTTTAACCTGCCTGTGCTTTGAGAAGATTTGTCCTGTATCACACCAGAATTATTTAAGTTACTCTAATACTGCTTTTATCTTCTTGAAGATATATAGTACAGATATGTATGTGAATACTCTAAAACTTATTTACAAGTTTGTCACACAATTTAATTCCCGATAAGCTTACTTTAAATTAAGTTTTAAATAACATAGGATTGCATATACCATTTCATTTTTCTTTGTGTACAATAGTTTAGAACTCTTTCATGAGGATTCTTGGAACTGAAATTTTCTTTAGTCTCAGTCAAAAGGCAAGTTTTGTCCAGAAGGTACTGGGAAAATAATTCCAATCCAGATGTGAGTGTGTAGGCACGATTTACTTTCCTTTGATACACTAAATCATTTTTTTTTTTTTTAGTATATATTTAAAAACAAACAAGACAAACAAAAAAACCATTAGCCTTTCAAACAAAGGGCATATTCATAAAAGAAGCTTTACTGACCATTTGGAAACATATTTATTTTTTAGTTTTTAAACAAACTGGTAAGGCAAAAATGGCCAAAGAAAATTTCAAGTGTGTTCATAAAAAATACTGTTGTCGTTCAATTCACAGGTGACTGGGTTTTGCTTTTGTTGCCACGTATTTGGATCCAGTGGTCTATGGTGACTAGCAAAGGTGCTTTAGGGACTCTTAAGAGTACATGACTTTCTCAGGGCCTGTGATGAGTTTTAAACAGCTACATGATGTTGTGTTCACTACTGTTCTGTGCCTTGCTAAGTAATATGGTCAACTTAGGAAACGTTTCAGAGAGAATTTATGCTTCATGTTTCATTCAACTTATTTTTAGTGACAGAAATGGAAATTTGAAGAACATTTTTAGAGAGCAATTTTTATATTTGGATTAGATACAAGACTAGAAACAGTTACATTTTCAATCCCAAATTATCTTTGCAAAAATATTATCATCGTTGTTTTTACAGATGAGAAAACAGAAGACCAAAAAGGAGTAAGCAGTGAACTCAAGGTCACACAGCTACTAAGTTCAAGCCCTGACTTGCCATTCACCAAAGTTGATGACTTTACCTTATATCATATGGTCCCATCCTCCAAATATGGTGATACTAGGATGTTCTTTAGTGACATTTAGAAACAAAAAGATCACTTTTAGAGAAGTGCTGGATGAATAAACTTCAGGATTTCTTCTGCTTACTTAATGAGATGTGCAATTTCCAAGCATTTTATCACTAGCCTATCAAAAATTAGAATGTTTTCATTGTGTCAGATGTGAAACTTATGAAAGGGTCTTGTGAATTTAGTTCTACACATGATTGGATGCAGGAAAGAGGTTTTAAAATTACAGCATTTTTAATAATGCTATAATTAATCCAGGATCATTCTCCAACAAGCAACTCAATAAAAATATAAATAGTTTTTAACATTCTTTTTTATCCCAAATTGTTCGCAATTTTGCAGTAAGCAAATGAATGGTTTTGGAGGAACTGTTTGGAGTAATAATAGAACTGAAAGTGAACACAGTGAAGATGTCAAATATTGTTAATCCAGTTTTCCATTATTAATATGCTAATGTAACATATCTGGGAGGAGATGAGATTTTTAACATGTTGCATACTGATGCATAATTAGTTTATGGTTATTCTATAGATTCCAACATCTCTGTCAATTTTTGGCAAACTTGAGTGTGATTAGCAACTTTCTGAATCCCTTTCTACCCTGTGGAAGTACCATACTTGTATTTGAATTGTTTACCAGTGTCGGTAGATCAGAGTCCTGGGTGTTAATCAAAAAAGAATGAAGGGTCACAGGTTAGAGACCCATGGAAAGTGCTAATTGCCCTTGAGTGTCTGGCCTGTGTAACATCTGATTAGGACTGTCACATGCAGCAAAGCTTCTGGGAGCCTGGTGCAGTTTGCCATATATTGTATGTTGGGAATGCTGGTGGAAAACGACCTCTGCTCATCTCGGCATTGGTTTATCTCTCAGTCTCTTTGATCAGGGAAGAAAACTTTTGTTTTTATTGTTAGTTTCTGTAATTGGCCCTCACATCCTCCTTTCCATGTTTGTAAACAAACTGATTAGCTGTTCCTGGTCATAATTAAAAGGGAGTGAGAATGGGGAGACTTATCCATGAAATAACATCTAGAGTCCGGATGTGTTCACCCATTTAAAAACCATGGAAAGTCTTACTCGTTCAACTACCTTGTTTTATCTAAAACTCAGAATGAAAATACTTGATTGGAATTTGAAATATTCTGACCAAGGTTTTTCATGGCTTCTGAAAGCTGCTTAAAATAGCTGGGCTGGTGGAAAACAAAACAAAATAAGACAAAATAAACAATAAAACAAAGAGAGAGAGAGAAACTAAAGATGATCTTGTTTTCCTCCTAGATAAAATGTACCCTCTGCTACTTGCATTTAATCTTTGTTCTTGTGTGAGGTTGAACAAACATTCTGAGCTGCTTCTGTTTGATTCACAGAGGAAAAGGATCCAATGGAGTTTTTATTTACACAACTGAAGACAGAGCAACACAACCTTCAATGGATAGCAAAGATTCATGTTCATAGCCTTATGCCTTCTTCTTGGAACCTTCTAAAATACTGGGCATATCACCTCAACCCATAATTCTGGTGACTAAACAAACTTTTATTTTTATTACTCAATTTTCCCAATACAGATGTTCACTTAAAATTAAATAATATATTGCCAGGTTTATTTTTATGTCTTTTTCTGTTCTACAGAATAGGCTCCTTTCAAGCTAGGTTCCAAAGAAAAGGCTTGCAGATTGCCATTTTTCAGTTCTGTTTTCTTTCCAGCTTTGGAGTATTAAGGGATTTGGGAAGTTAGATAAGATCCCCAACCCTAATATACTTTGCTTTTATCCAAACAAAATTAAAAACCCATTTAAAGATGTCCATTATACTGAAGCAAATCAAAGGTACTACTAAACTTTGTTGCTTAAAAGCCATAATGGTTTAGGGGTTAAAAGTTGAACACATAAACAAACATCAAGACAAGAATTTTCTTAAAAACAATTTTGGGAAGGAATTTGAGGAATAAAGCTTAAAGTGGAAAGTATTTATATTTTCTCACTTTCTTAAATTCTTATTTCCATTTTATTTCTTTAATAGCTAAATATACCATGGCCACAATCCACAAGCAGATTAAGTTTGGGGGGCATATTCTTGTATCGCTTTCTTTCATACTTTCCCAAGGCAGTTAACTAAATTGCTCTTGTGCTCTCTGCTCACAGATTTGAATGGTATTTACTTAGAAATCATAGGGAAAAGCCATTTTATGTTATCAAAATGTATTTGAAAAAATATAAATTATACTATATACTATTGATTTATAATTGTATTTAATGGATCTACTAAAGAGTGAATTGTCCTCTTCAGCCAAGCAGAGATAATACTTGACAATATAAAAGATGAAGAAAAGGTCTCTTTGAAGTCCCTTTAAAAATGTTTCTTAGCTGCTTTATAAAATAAACTCTACAAAATCATACTAAATACTTTATTACATTAATAACATGATTTTTGTACATTGAACTGCTTTGAATTTTTCACTGCCCCCAAACTTGCTGCTGTAAGATCTATTTGTGCATTTTGAATACCATGAAACCTCTTTTCCCTAACCAACATGATGTTGGCTTTTTCACTTCACTCATATGCAGTGAAATAGATTTCTAAATTATTTATTTCTGAAAATCGTAAAAGCAAGTCTGAAGAAATTTTTGCTTAGTTGATTTCATACTATTACATAGCTTTTGTTTTTGATAGCTATGGAACTTGCATAGGTTAGCACAAAAGCAAATCCAGAGTGCTGTTTTCACTTAAAATATTGGTTAGAATGTGTTAAGTACCACAGTAATCTAGTAGGTTAATGACATAAAGACAATGAATTCTACCATTTCTTAAATATATTTTCATAGCATTAAACAAGCATATCTAATATATTTGTCAAATAAAATTTTAAAAAAATCATGGGTAAGAACTAGAGTTGAAACAGTTTTGTTTAATTTTGTTGGTGAGAAAGATTTCTCTTATAGCATATGTATTCTTTGAAAAAAAAAAAAAACTCCACAAACATCCTAGGACCAATAAAGAAATTCCTGTGACTATGGTCTCAGGCAGGCCATGTGAGATGGAGATGCACATAGATATGATCTTTTTGAGATTCTGGCCTTGTTTTTAGGCTGCAATTGTTCCTTTTTTTTTTTTTTTTTTTCATAAAAAGCAGACATCTTGTACTGATAGATCAAGTTTGGTATGGAAAAAATAGATTCAAAGCATCTGAGGGAGAAAAGGCAAATTTAATAGGATTATTAAGTTCACAACAAAGTTCTAAAAGTTGTCAATAAACATAGCATTTATTTTAGAATAAGCCACCATTGAGTGAAGATGGGATTAATTTTATTTTAAGTTATCATTATTATAAGGTATCACTAAGATGTGAGCACAAATATGATTGGAGTTCTTGCACAGAACGAAGAATTGTATGCAAAGTCTAATAACTCAGCTATTACCTGGTAAGATGAACAAAGATAGCTTAATATTTTTTATGATAATGATATTGACATTTTTAAAGAAAAAGGACCCATTGATTTTGTATGTTGTTGGTTTTAATTTAGAAAATACGATTTGGGAATTCATCCACCAAAAGCTTATTTATCCACTTTATTTTCTCACAGTCCTTCCCACCACAAAACATTTAAGGGTTACGCCTCTCAAAAGACTCATATGGACTATTTATATTGTCCCACTGTTTGAATTGAGTCATCAGCTGTTTTTTCTACTGTGAAGTGTAAAAGAAGGAATTAATTTCTTCTGTTAAGTTTCTGTTTTGTAAAGGCCAGATATTTTCTATTCACAGGGAAATAAGGGAACTTCATGTGAAATGGCTCTATTTCTGCCTAAGGAAGTGTACAGAATGAATGTATTCAGTTATGGTGATTATAAGAAACTCTTTCTGAGATTCAAATGAATAAAAGGGCATTTGGCTTATGTTGTAGGTTATAGATGGATCTGGCATTGTGGAATTATTTAAGGCAAGGCACACAGTGGTTAATATATGCACTGACCACTTGTTCTAACCATTTGCAAAGACAAGAAGGATCAATCTCTTCAAAGTTTTTATGATAGTAAGTAATAGCCAGGTACTACCAGTTACACTTGCTTCTGAACTGGAGTGAACAGTATAAGAAAATGTAAGGAGTGAACGGCCACATTTTCTTCACTGATTTAGATTTTCTAAAATGCCAAAATTTAGCACAGGAAAAATGCATGCATTTTTTAATGTCTTATCTGTTTCATGTTTCATAAACTTGCAGGCTATAACCAATATGTAAATGACCTGAAGCCTATTATCTTTGACAGAAAAACTTTACTGTTTTTAGTATTTTACATTTGGATAAATGTAAAAAATAAGTTTTAATTATGTTTACACAGTCCAAATGGAGGATATACAACTTGAACCCTTAATGACATAGTGGAAGCTATTTATTATGCCCTTGTTCTGTGTTAGAAAATTGATAGATTTACATCCATTTTTTAAAATCCTGATGAAAATAATCCTATGAAGGGTGGATTGTTCCCTCATTTTATTGATGAGGAAACAGGGTCAGAGAGAGGAAGTGTCACACTAGACATTGCAGAGCTGATAACTAGCTAGATAACAACTTTACACTTAGTGGTTGGTAAATATTTTGAGCTTCTGGATTCTACATGAATATTTTTAAAGAATTAAAAAGCCTTTAAGAAACCTAAGATAGGTGCTCTATTCTCTATTGCTGGTCACCAGAGTTCGCTATAACAGTAATGTTCCAGAGGATAAGTGAAGGACATTAGGGCAATTTTCTCTGGGCTAGAAAGTGGTAAACAGGTCCATACAGATGAAAAACTCCCCATGGATTGTTTTGGTTTTCTGTAACTTCAGATATTAATAATTGTTTTCTTTTCCAGTTGGCTGGATTCAGAAAAAGAATTCAGGATAATATAAATGGAATTTAATTGAGGAAATCCCAGGGGTGTTCTTGCATATGAGAGGAAATTCAAACCCTTAGTCTACTCTTAGATATACTCATTATGAAATTTTAAACACTAGGCATACAACATATTGTAGCAAAACTAATTATTTGTTTCCAAGGTTTGTGTTGATGGCTCTCAGTTCTAAAGGACCCCAAAGCATCTATATTATTAAAACCCAAAATAAAACTGGTCCCATAAGACACAAAGATTTGTGTCATCAATAGTATACATTTTGTGACAGAGCCTTTTACTTTTAGTAAATATTTCCTCAGAATGAAGATTAGCTATAACTGGAGGAAGATGCTTTAACCTGTGTTGCTTTGGGGTCATTCTTTAATCCTATTTAATAGTAGGAGTTCAGATTAAATTTTAATATCTGTACCTATTGCTTGATCATGTTGCTACTATAACAACTGGATTTCTATAGAGACTAGACTATAAAACAATAAAGAATAATTTTCTTTTTCTATTTGACTCTTTTAAGTAATATACTACTCACAAAATTGTGTGGAGTCTTGAAATGGAGTAATGAAATGGTTCTAAAATTTTTGAGATGATGAATGTACAACACTGTGATTATACTACAAGCCATTGATTATACACTTTGGATAGATCATATCATATATGAATATATCTCAATAAAACTGCTTAATGAACAAATAAATAATTTTGCAAGAATAACCAGAAATACCTTTGTACAGCAGGGGAAACAGAGAGAGATTGAGAGGTGAGGAATTTTCTTGTTTGTTTGTCTGTTTTTTGTTTATTATTATTATTGAAATAATGAAAATGCTCTAATAATGATTGAAATGATGAATGCACAAGTATGTGATTATACCAAACACCATTGATTGTATCCTTTGGATGAATTGTAAGCTTTATTAATATGTATCAATAAAATTGATTTGTTAAAAAAAATAAATATATGTTGAATGTAGAATTTGACACTGTATATAAAGGTGTTTTTATTGTGTGTTTGACTTCGGAAAGTTTCAAGGCATTATAGAAATATTAATAAATAATAATAATAATAAAATAAATATAAATATTAAAATAATATTTACCTCTAAACTATGCCATCCTATGTCAGGGAACTGATTAAATCATCTTAGATTTTAGGTTGCATAATTTTATAGTTTAAGTAGATTTCTTGTCAATCATTTGTTTCTTCTTCAAATGTCAATAAGTCACTTTATGGTGGACTGAAATTGAAATATTGCATCTCAAACTTGGATTTTATGTAGTATGACTTATGATATGTGTGAGTATTTTGAAAAAGATCATCCTGGAACCTTTTAAAAAAGAAAAAAGTGGAAAACATCACAGTGGTCATATCTTTAGCTGCTGATGCTCCTTTAGAAATACAGGTATGAGAAATACATGTATATGAGAGAAGTAAGGAAAAGATTAAAGGTCATAGTTCATGTGTGATTATCATTATGTGTGCCTGAAGCCAGATTAACTTCAGATCCAGATCATAGTCCAAGTGAAATACTCATTCATTTGCTTCCAAAGAAAACAAAGCAAAACAAAACAAACAAACAAAACCACAAAGAAACTGAAGAAACTGTGTATCACTGGGGTACAATGTCTCTTCATGTGTATCCTGTACTGTAGGAGCAAAAAAACTGAATTTGGCACACAGAACACAGCTGAATGAACTGTTAAGCAAAACATAATACCAATGGGATATGGGTCCTGTATCTATGTATCTATGGGTCTGTAATATCTCTGAACCTCATTCTCTGCATTTGTAAAACGGTGATAATCCTCTTACCTACTCTACTAGGATTTTACAAGAGTAAAATGAAATGATTTTGTGATAGTGCTTTCTTACTTAGTCCATACTCTTCCAACTGAGCTATTATCTGGGAGAGTCAAGAGGCTATGTTATGTTTATGACTCTGTATTTTGGACAAAATTTAAAGGTACGTTTGAGTTATGTTAAAGGTTTATGGTTAAGATAACTGGGGGGAAGCAGCTGTGGCTCAAGCAATTGAGCTCCCGTTTACCATATAGAGGACCTGGGTTTGATCCCCTGGGACCTCCTGGTAAAAAAATAAAAAGAAGATAAAAGGCTTCCCAGACCTGCTCAGCGCTGAGAGGCACAGGCCCGCACGTGGTGAAGCGACACACCAAAGACGATCACACAACCAGATAGAGAGAGAGAAAAAAAATATAATTGGGGACTGTTTGGAAAGTTAGTAAGATGTGTGTCAGCTAGAAAAGTATACCACGCAATACACGTATTTTTTCCAAAGGAAGAGTTTTGTATCTTATTACATTTAATTTATCTTAGTCTCAAGGCAACACATGCAAATAATTGAAAGTATCAAATAATATTTATTTAAGAATAAAAGAGTTTTCTACTGACCACTATGTCTCCAAATATACCTTACATATCCCTGCTCCCCAAAGTCACCAATTTTCAACTTTTAGATATTTAGTTGCCTATTTTGGTACTTAAGTCAGTATTTTTAAATAGCATCTTTTACTGCTTCTTGATTTTTCATCTTAACTTTCCATGCCAGATTAGACTGCAGCTTCCTTTTACTTCGTCCAAACTCCCAACCACACACACACTTCCACACTCAGCCACTCACTATTTTATGCAAGCACACTTCTCTCCCTCCTGTCAGCCTAATACAGTTGTAAGTGTTGGTTGGATAGTTTTTACATTATTATAAGTGTGCAATACTATTCTCTACTGAAGTTTACAATTGTATTTTTGTAGTGTTTACATTCTTGGATATTAATTGCCTTATATATTCACTTGCTTAGTTTTCTATTTGCCCGTTGCTAGTTCACCCCCATATTTTTTGCCCTAAGTGTAATTCTTCTCTCAACAATTTCAAGCATGTCAGGTATTCTTGGTGTTCTCAAATCCGTCTTCTTGGGGTTCTCTTGCCGAGCCTTCCATCCTCCTGCTCTCATCTTCCAGCTATGGCTCCGAGGTCTCCCTTCACCTCAGGCAGAGCATTCTTTCTCTTATGAGAACTTCTTTATCTCTTCTTTCCAGGTTCTCATGCTTTCCCTACCTTGCTTTTTCTCATTTTAGTGGCATACAACCTCCAGCAACTTCCTAAGAATTTGATGCAACTATGCAGAAATGCGCTTAACCTACTCTCACTCTTCATTAATAGGATGAACAAGAATCATAGGTTGGAATTATTTTCTTTCATAATGTTTTTTCATTGGTTTCTAGTTTCTATTGTTGCTACTGAGAAGTCCAGTTTCTTTTTGCTTTCAAATACCTTGTTGGGGACCTGACTTTTTCCCCTTTGGAAGCTTTTAGTATGCTCTTTTTAACTCAAATATTCTAACATTTCATAAAGGTGGATCTTGATATGATTTTTTTGCCTGTTTTCTTAGGTCCTTGGTGGGCCCCTTCAAACTGGAAATGTTTATCTTTCATTTTCTTAATTTTTTCTTAATATTTAGGTCACACCGTCGGACTCTGTTGCAACTACTCCACTCTGACGTTATAACATGAAAACAATGAGAGACACTGTAAATGAACGAGCTTGGCTGTGTGTCAAGCAAACCTTATTTACAAAAATAGTTGACAGGCAGTAGTTTGCCAACCCTACTCTAAGAGACCATTCCAGGCTCCTTGATCTAGTATCACATCTCCCATGCTAGGGATACTATTATTTTAGCTTGTTTGATTTATTATTTTATTGCTTTTCTCACTGAAATGGAAGCTGCTGGAGACAGCACAATGACCACTGTGTTAAACAGTAAATAATGAATGGGGGTAAGGATTGGTTTGGGTGAAGCTGGAGGAGGACTCTTCAGCAGAAGCAGCAAGTATCCAGGAACCACATCACCCAATAAAGACATGTAAAAAAGAAAAGACTTAGATGCAGCACCGTGTTTTCAAATATGTGATGACTGTCCTGCGCAAAGAGCAGAAGTATGAAAAATTACACTCTGGCATCAGCCTCTGTATGATCCCTTGACCCATCACCTCCAATGCTGCTGGTCTCTATCTCCTTTTTTCTATTTTGATGCTTGGTAGATACAAAAATTTTAAACATATAATTATTGAAGTAATTATTTTTTACAATATTAGCTCTCCAACTAGAATGTGAATCACTTGAAGGCAAGAACCATGCCTTTTCATCTTTGTATGCCAGGCTTTGTCTGTCACTGGCAAGCGTGTTCAAAACCTTTTCAACAACTGCCTTGTCTGTCCCTGCAGTATCTTCAATCAGGGAAGGGAATGTAAATGCTTTCAGATGATTTGTCTGGAAAATTTTCCTTTTTTTTTTTTTTTTCTGCCAGAAGTAACCATTAGAAAATGTTATTGAATGTTTGCCCTCTATACAGGGGCCAAGCCCAATTTTCCTTTTCCTTTTACCGCATAACTACTATATTTGACTATGGCACAGGGCACACATATTTGCATCTTTCTTCTAGAAAATGCTGTTTGTCATTATCTATAACATTTGAAAATATTAGGATATAAACCAAAATGAGGGAACTCTGCACTTTGCAAATGAGTAATAAGTCCATCATATACTATTTCCAAAGTTATGACTGAACAAAATATTTATTGAAATTTATTCATAAGCATGAGTCAGTAAGACAAGGATGAGTTGAATTTGGCTTTTAACTACATAGTAATGTATTGGATTATCCCTGATGGGGATGGTACACATAATTTTATCCAGATAATCATATGTCTGGCTCTACAAATAATGTATGTTTGTTCTTTTAGCTTAGCAAATTACAACATGGCATTTTGGGGCATGGTATGGTTTGGATCCCGATGTAACTGGCACTCAATCTAAATCTTTGCTGTTTTTGATTATATGTAATTTATCTTAATTGCAAAGCCGCATAGATTTCAAATTTAACTTTGGTATGGCTTTCATCACAACATAATAGAGAGAAATCACACTACAATTGGTCTTTATTGCCATAGTTTAATCTATCACAGGACATCTGATCATTAACATTCTAGGTTATAAATAAATTGAAAGGGAGATGAAAAACTGTGGTGCTTGACACTGGACTTTAAAATAATTATTCATTTCTAAAGGTATACACATTCATTGTAGAAATCACGTTTGAAAAATAAGAAAAACACATAACTATAAAATTATTCATAATTCGGAGTTCAGAGATAACTACATTTTATATTTTAGGATCTATAATATATATATATAATTAAAAATCAATAATGAAAACTGAGATCATTATTACGGAAAGAGATCATACTACCAGAATGTTTAGATGTTAACTCACATTATTCACTGAGAGATTAGATAAATATGAATATGAATATAAACATACATTTACTTGTTTATTTGTTTTTTTCCCCTATTTTCCTACTAGAATATAAGCTTCATGGGGACAGTTTTGTTTTTTTGTTTTTTTAAATGCTTGTATTCTCATTGTCTAAAACATTGCGTGGCACATATTTGTTCAATGATTGAATTAAAGATTAATGTTTCTGCATTATAATAAGTAATAAAAAAATTCAAATTTTACCCAACTATAATATTATTTTTTAATGACTGTGAGATTATATTACAATTCATTTAACCAAGTTTTATTTGATGGATACTTAACTTCTTTCTAAATTTTAAACTATGTGTAATTGACATATTTTTCATATTTAAATAGTTTTACCTCTTTTTGTCTGTTTTGTTCTCTACAACAATGCCTGTAACAGGATAGGTGCTAAAGAAATATATGCTGTATGGTCAACAAATGAATCTTTTCTGTGTAGTTTTCTACATTTTCTTGGATTTTATGTAAGGAAATGATCATTGTTAGGAAATGATCCATTTCTGCTATATTTTCAAGTGTGTTGCCACAGAATTTCGTGAGGTGATCTCTTTTGACTTTTTAAAAACTCTAAATATGTGATATATTACCTTTATCATTTCTAACTATGTATATTTTTGCTGTTTTTCTTTAATAAGGATCTCATAGTTTCATCTGTTTTGTTTTCCCATCAAACTAGCTTTTTTAATTCCTTAATTTGTGTTTTATTCCCTCAGTAATAAAGGAATTTAATTTTTATTGCATTTAGATGGGTTATAATTTTCCATTCAATTTGAGTGTTAGGAGAGCATTCCTCAATTTCTGTTATACATCAGTCTTTTTTTTTATTAAGCTGAAATTTTAGTAACATAAAATTAACCATGTAATGTGATCAACTCAATGACACTTAGCACATTCACAATGTTGTGCAATCACATCCGCTATCTAGTTCCAAAACATATTCATCATTCTAAAAGGGAACCTCTTACCCATTAAATAGTTGACCCCTCCTTCCCCTCTCCCCAACCTAAGAAATCTGCTTTCCCTAAACTGGGTGGTGGCTTCCTTTGTTGCAGTGTCCACAGGTGTTGGGCAGGGTTCAGTACAGAGCCTGCCATTTTAAGTAACATCTTTTCACCTGTACTTTGTGAGTGAAAATTCCTCCTGAAGTCTGGCATATCCTTGGTCTTCATCTTACTTTCTAGCATTACTGAAGATTTGCATCTGTTTTTGAGATTTCCTAAGAATTTCATGGTTGATAAAAGGTGTGGGAGTTGGTCAATGAATCAGTTCAACGTAACCTGAATTCTATATGTTATCATGAGAAGATGTTTTTCAATGCACAAGAAAAGAAAGTCTAATTGATAGTCAAAATTCTAGCTGCTTTGAAATTGTTAATGAACAAGGTAATAATAGGTTTTTCTTTGGGCAGGACATTTTTTTCTCTAAAACTTTCTTCAGAAAGCATGGGGAATTATACTAAGAGAAGAATTTCTTTAATGTTTGGTAATTACTTTATGCTACACTTGATAAGCTGGCATAAGGTATTCACTTATGATCTGATTCTTGAAGCATGTTTTCCAGAGGGAGCAGGAAGAGCCAGGCAGGCCAACATAGTCAAGGCAGAAGGATTCTGCATGCACAAAAGGACTGAACTATAAAAACGGCTCTCTGTTCAGCAAGCAGGCACAGTTTTTCTTGGTTGGTAGTGTGGGAGTGTTGAGATTGTTTGGCTGGGCCACGACGAAATTTCTATTCCAGTTGAGTTGATTATCTTGTCATGATGAGGTATATTGGGAAGGAGGGAAAAATAGAGGAAACTAATAATAGATATTTTTAAATATTTCATAAGACCTAAACGTTTCCTAATTCTTACGGTTTAATGTGCCCATTACAACCTGATCTATTGATTTAGTTAAATCCCACGTGTCTAATTCACAAACATAAAATAAAATTCTGATGTCTCATGGTATCTTGCCACTCAAAATATAGTCTTTGGGACAGCAGCATCAGTATCACCTGGGAGGTAATTAGAAATGCAGAGCCTTTGGCCCCATCCCAGACCTACTGAATCAGAATCTCATTTTACCACCATGCTCAGGCACACTGACGCTTGAGAAGCACTGAAAAAACATCTGAAAGTGGGGGTGGAGTGAAAGTGAAGAGACGAAAATTGATCAGATTTCAATACACTGTAGTGATTATGAGTTTTTACTTTCCATAAGTTAATTTCACGCTCAGTCTTTTTTACTGATAGAATTACACCCATCGAAACCTTCCATATACTTATTTCCACCAGTGACTTCATCCAGTGCCTAAGTCTCACCATTGGAACTTCTTTGTATTAATTGTGGGCAGAGGTTAAAATAGTAACTTGTGCCCTGAAATAGGTAATTATCTTATTTATACATGAGGAAAGAATTGTTCTAGATTGTGTGTGGTTGTGTTAGTGATTTAAATAATTATGAAGCAGGGCCAAAGAAAATTGGAACCAAGAGTTTGCTTCTGAGGAAGGGGTAAATCTGAATCATGAAGCATGACTGAGGGGACCCTGCCCATCAGGGAGCACATAGGAACCCTGGTAAATTGAGATGTGGGGGATTCCAAACAGAAAAGTCGGGAAAGACATCGCAGAAATAAAGTTGACTTAGGGTCAGCCCCAGCCCTACCTACCTAATTGATATAAATTGTTCAAATAACACATTTGATTCCCCTGGCATCTCTTTCCTGAGACAAATATCACTCGCAGTCTTCCTGCCTGAATTCCCTAAGAGTTAAACAAAGAGTTGGCTTTCAGAAAATTCTTTCATCAAAATGGAATATCTGAAATGTTCTTTATTTAACTTCGGTTCTGCACCAGAGTGAAGTTTTAAATTTACTGTATAAATAAACTGAAACTAGTTGTCCCATTGAAAACTTTAACTAAACCTGCCCCCTTTTCTTTGTAATGAACTATTTTAAAATATCAGAAACAAAATAAAAATTTTAAAAA